>OMLM01014323.1:51071-70061 GCA_900302695.1 Helostoma temminkii | reverse complement strand
TAAATAATCTTTGTGTGTGTGTGTGTGTGTGTGTGTGTGTGCGCGCGCATGTGTGTGTGCGCATGCACTTTCAAGCCAGAGGGCGAGGGGGTGTTACTGGTGATCGTCAGTGGGAGGGAGGGAATTGGACAACAGTCCTTGTCAGGGTCACTATGACAGCTGTGTTAGCCATCTAACTGTCCATGATATAACCTCTGTGTAACCGAGAGACCAGCTGCACAGGAGAACAGGAACATTTGCTTTCAGAATAGGCAGAAGAGGCAAAACCAGATTTCTCAAGTTCCTGAATAAAAACCAAATAGAATAGTCTTCAATTTCTACTACTACCGTTAAAGCATGTTTCAAGTGGTTTTGATGACAAATAACCCAGCACTGCCTTGTGAGAGGGTCATATACTGAAAGGCACAAAACAAAAACCTGCTTCTGTAGAGCCATGGTTTTGTTCAGCACCGTTGACACATCTTATATCATTTTGTCCTTCATAATATCTGTGAAAGGTGTTAATACTTACACTCAACCTACAGTTTGTTTCTCACTCTTTTCTTTGGAAAAGTAGATCAGGCCATTTTTCATTCACAAGGCTGACTGCTTTCACCTCAGGCTGCGTGTTGTTCAAAGCAAGAGCTTTTTTAAAGTTAAAACGCCGAATGTTAAAAAGCACTGAACGGCTGTGTCAAAAATGACATGATTATGATAGAATTATAATCTTGTAGATGCAGTGACCCCACATGCCACAAGGAGATGAGCCCTGGACAAAGTGGGTATAAAATACCAACTAGCAAAGGTGTCGTAGCATATGGGTACACATTAAATAACCTTTGTTTAGTTCACTAGTATGTAGGCAACGTTGCTTACTAAAAACATTTCTAAATAAATGCTGCCATCTATTGGTCAAATATTAAATCTGTTTACTATCTACTATCTATCTCTGTCTACTAACTTAAATTGTAATAAAAACTGTTCTCTACTGTTTATTTCAAATCTGAAATCAAAATATGTTTCTGTAGTTTGCAATGAATCAAAAAAAAAAAAAAATCAGACATAGTCTAGATATTGAAATCATACCATGTTCCTAAGTAGGGCATCATAGAGTTGTTGTAGTGATGCGTGCTGTATGTGTACAGTGGAATTTTTTGTTTGGACCAAAATATCTGCTGTAGAGCAAATATATTGTCAGCGGAGTAAGGATTTTTATGTCAGAGTTAGGGTAACAAAAGTCTGTAATATTAACTCAGTATTTTAGCAAATACTGAGATGGGTTTGTGCTCAGTTATTTTAGGTATATACTGTTTGCAACTTTGCTGGGGTGCAGACTCAGACCGTATGACAATGTACAGTGGACTGTACTATATGTAATATGATTGGAGAGGCTGCAAGATTGAGATGATTTCTGATGAGAGACGATACAGTATCAATATTGCCATATGACAAATATTTGGCGATATTGATAATATTGTTATGTGATGACATGTGATACATGCTGTAACGTATATGCCCTTAAACAGAACAAGCATGGTGGAAGACTGAACTTGCACACTGGAAGGTTTGTGCCGAAGTGGCTTGGTTACAAATCAGATGTTGATCATATATCTGATTTGTAAGTTGTGTCAGAAACCCAAACTAACAAATGTGTTCATGATTCGGCTTATTGTCAAAAGATTGTGTTTGCATAGGTCTTTGGACTTTATGCTGGTGTAACTTAATATTTTTGAATAGTTATTTGTTATTTATATTGTTACCACAAAATAAGTTGTGATGCAGTTTGAAGTATATATCCTGTCCCTTACTTCCAACACCCATTCCTCAGTTGTTTTTGAAAGAGAAATATGTCTAATTATTCCTTTAAAAGAATAACCGGTAGAGATTGTCAATGACAATCCATAAAATAACTCCACATAAAGTGAATCTTTAAAATGCTAATCAGTTCACTAGAGTAAAGTAGGCTTGTGGGTATTTTTGAAATGTATGGCCAGCTAATGGAAAATGTGATTGAACTGTGTATGAAAATGGACAAAAATCACAGAACAAGAAGAAAATAACTTAAAGAGACTAGCCACACACTCTGAACCACTGCAGTAGAAGATCCACTTGAGGGAGGCAGAGTTCCATTAAGGTTTTGGCTGTTGTGGTTTTAAAATATTGTAGTTTGAAAACATTTGGGTCCAACATGAATTGTAGAAATAAACCTTTGGACATAGATTCTATTTTGCACTTAAACTGCTGGACACTGCCCACTTACCCAAAAGTAATATTTCAATATTATTTCACCATAGTCACCCAGCTATGCATATACAGTATGTATACCTGCTATACCATTAATGTGTTTTAAATGTAAGTAGGCCCTATAGCAGTAGACATATGAAATAAATCTGAGTCAACTTAGACATTCTAAGACATAATATGAAATAAGTGCACTGATTTGATAGTCAAGTGTCATGCAGAGAAGACCTGGCCAATAACAACCCAGACTTCAGACTGTGCACTGTGAGGTGGCTACATGCTGTGTTCTGCCAAAAGAAAGGCATCCAATCTGTCAAGATAAAAAAATATTTTGCAAGGAACTTGTGGGCAAAGAGCTTAGCTTGACATAGAGGTTTGATGTATTATTTGAGCGGACAATGTGCTCCTCTCATTTCAGGCTTTATTATACAGGAAGAGAAATTGGAAATTAAAGCCTTTAGACAACACACTTGTCAAAACCAAATCTGAGCTAAGTTGTGTGTAAAGATGAATACAAACTAAATGAAATGGTGTATGGTGAAGTTAGAAAATAGCATCTGTGCTATTATCTTATTGTCTGCAGTTCAGGTATGAATCATACATCTGTTATACTGTGGGCTAGTACATAACGTACGATACTTGTGACTATATCATCAACACCTACACAAAATACTGCCTTTATGGTGGGTATAATGTTGCAGTTTTTGTTGAGACTTTGTGAGAGGTGGTGATTCGGGTCTGATATGTGTTTACACTTTTTGTCTACTGCACTTCCTTCTTAAATCTTTAGTTATTGTCATACAGGGTCTAAAAAATGAAAGGTTTGCTGTGTGCTAGGTGCAAATCTAGCTTTCATTCTCAGCGCATGCCGATGTTAGTGCTTATGTGTGTTATGTTTTGTTATATTGTTTGTGTAGCGGGTAGCCTGTTTGACTGTTTTCTTAAGCAACAGTCTTGTCCTGCAGATTGACTTCCCTTTTCTTGTCTTTGTTCCTCCAGCCTTTAGTTCTTGATAAATCCACTTGTCCCTCTCCATCCATGTTGCCCCTGGTAACCGGGGGAAATGCACATAGACGTCATGTGCAGCAACAGGGAGGGGTTATTAAAAATGTTTTACAAAGAAAAGGCAGGCAATAAGACAGGTATCAGAAAAGAGGAAATTAAAGAATTATTAGAGAGCGAGAATGGAAGAAAAACTGTAATGATGTGTTTTTATTATGTTACAGTAAAACAAAACATTTTCTGACAGAATGGAATTCATCTCGGTTTACCATTTTAAGGTGATGATAAATTGCAAGCTGTCAAATGCCAGGCCAGCACCTCTCTATTACTGGACAGTCATGCCAGAAAATGTCACGTTTGCCAGTGCCATCCTTTTAACTGTGAATTAATGACAAGCCAAATGCACATTTTCAGCAAATAAGACTTTTCAAATTTATATGAAAATGTATTTTATACAGGTTTACAATGAATTCGTGCTTCTTCAGTTGAAGAAGTATGTAAATAAAAATCTGCTTCCTCCATACTGCTAAGGTTTAGCACCCCCAAAGGTTAGCTAATTTGGAGACACTGCAACGTGCATTCACTTGTACATTAAAAAACACTGACACTCTTTTAAACACTGAAAAACAACTTTAATGTATTCTTTCTATCATTGATGTTAAGAGGTATATATATTGAAAGGGTGACTGATAAGCTGGAGCCATGGTGGTTACATGGCTGTACATGATGGATCAAAGGTGTCACTGACATGTTGGTTTGGTTTGTTGGGGAGTTTCTGAGTTGTTTCTATGGTGTGAAATGATTACTGCCAAAGGATTGATAGAAAATAATGTTGGTGTCAAGAATGGTTAGTGTTGTGTTGCTAATGCTCTAGTTAAGGTGTTAAAATGTTGTGATAAGAAAGTCCAGGTGACTGGTAATTGCTGGCATGCAAGTAAATGGTTTTTAGGTTTGCTAAGTGCTACTAGGTGATTACTAATGTCTATTTACAGCATGGTGTCATGTGATAGGTTAAAAAACACTATAGGCTTTTGCTAAGGTGTTGCTGAGTGACTTTTGATGCCAACTTGCAAAACAGTGTATGATGTATTGTATCATACCAGGAACTATAAGTGTGTGTTTATATTTGTTTTTTAGCCAATAGATGAGGAGAGATTTCACAAGCTAATTTAGAACTTTGATGCAGCTTGTGGTTGCTTGAGTGGTATGTTGTGCTGTGTCTATATAGTACTGTATGTTTTATCTGCATCCCTGAAACATATTAACTGTGTTTCAAGTTTCTGTATCAACTTTTTACGATATATGATAAATACTATACAGATTGTTTTGTACACTTAAATCAACTTATGGTACTGTAAACAGTTTAATGTCCTCAAATATGTTTTTCCTATTCTTCAGAATGCTGCATTGTGGAGTTCAACTGTGCAAGTAAAAAAGGATTCAGCTTTTGATTTGCTTTTTTTTAGCTGATATCAGTTCTTAAAAAATATGTTTGAGCATGTGTATGTATGTATGTATCAGCACCAATACCAGCCTTCTACTTCTGGCTTCTACTTCCATGCAGTACCCAACAAATGACACGTGAAACTTGGTAATTTGCAGGACTAATTATGCCAAAAGTGCAGCCCATAAACTGAAAAAGCCTAAATGAGTTGGTTAGCCTATCTACTTTCCTTCATACCATTACTGGGTGGAATTCAATGAATTGTTTTACAGACATTCGTTGTTCCCAAAGGAAGAATATTAATAAGTTGTGATGGTCTGCTTTTAGTAAATAGCTTTCAAGGTCTTAATGATGTAGGTAAAATTTCTCCTCATCTGTGAGTTGAAGTGTTTAAAAATTCTGAACACGGTTCCTAAATTATTTATTGTGATGACTTTTGTGATCCACTGACTTTTATTTAGAGCCAGTGGTTGACATTTTTGGCTGTGGATAAAATTTCTTGATACCTGCAAAAGTAATGACATTTTTTATCATAAATTACAGCATGCTCAATATGCAGTTGTGACCTTTATTATGTCTTTATCTGAATTTTCACTTTTTAGTTATTGCATATCTAAAATGCTCCATTGTGGAAGATCCTACTACATGTTGGTAGATGAAGTATACTACTATGCATAGAGAACAGGCAAAGCCAAACAAGTCATTATTTTAACTGCATATTTATGGCATCTTTTGCTTTTTATAGGGAGGTCCTTTAAAGCTGTGTCTGAATTGAGGGTTACTCAATAACTAATTCATGCTTTTAGCGCAGTGTTCTGAATCAAGAAATACACCCTTGCAGATGCATGTGCCTTAATGCTCAGGTGCATGCATGCATACAATATTTTTGCACTGTGTTATTCAAGCTCACTGTATCTTGCTCATTCCTTTTTTTCCCTTTTGTGTACACACACATTCACTCTAACTCACTCCCTCACACACACTGCTCAGCCCCAAAGAATCAGGAGCTTATAATCTGGCTGCAGTCAGCAGTCAGTCTCTCAATGTAGGGAGAGGAAGGCAGGATAAATTACTTTGACTCGATGGAACAGAACTCAGGCAAGCCTTGCTGGATTGAGTCATACTGGACTGGGTTTTTTCCTGGTGAACAACATGATTTTCCTGTCCTTTCCAGACAGAGCTGGGCTTTTCCAGTCTTGAATAGATTGAATTAGTTCAGCAGAACTCTTGCTGGGCTTGATTTCTCACTGGACTGTGTGGAGTTTGTTTTTAGGCTAGGGAAAAACAGAGCTGGAATAGACGGAATTCCATGTTTTGTTTTGGTTTTTTTTTCATCCTGCCCTCCCTCTCTTTCTTCTTCTTCCATCCTCCCCTCATCTTCTCGCTTACACTTTCACAGCAGACATCCAGTGTTGCAGAGCAGACAAAGACAGCAGCGCTGGCTCCTTAAGAGGGAGAGCGACCTAGGATTTTTCTTCTCTTTTATATCCCCTGCATTTGCACAGAGGGGACTGCTGTTGTGAGGAATTACCAGTCTTTTTTCCAGTTTATCATCCAAAGGATTTTCTATATATATATATTTTTTACTGATTGCTAAATTTGGAGAAAATCCCTGGAGTCTCACAGGGAGGAAGCATACATTTAGTGTGTGAATTTCTTTATCTCCGATATAGCTTGGCTGTCTTTACTGTTTCATTTGGTTGGGGCTGCTGGTGTTGGTGGTGACACCGGGCATGGCCCAGCAGGCAGGCATGGGGGTGACCCACCAGGACACCCTGGCAGTGCCTCCCATGCCCAAACACTCTGGCCTGAATGAAGACCTGGTGAAGATCCTGCGGGAGAACTTGCTGCAACCGGAGAGGCCACGGGGACACCGGCGGTCGCCCTCCTCCATCTCCCCCCGCCTTTCTCCCCGCAACTCGCCGCGACTGCTTCGTCGCATGCTGCTCAACAACAACATTCACAAACAGAGACGCTTCACTGTTGCGCACACATGGTGAGATATACATGGAAAGATAGTACTGTTGTATCTTTGTGGATTGTAAGCTGCTTATGTGTGTCTTTTGTTGGAGAACGTGGTTTCAACCATACCTTCTCCTAAACTGCAAACTTTCAAGGTCAGGTCTGTGTTTGTTAAACACTGTACAAGGGAGGGTGCAGTGTGATACGCCATTTGCGTAGTTAAACTTTGTTTGTGGTTGAACGAACAAGGCAAACCCGCTTCTCTCCTTAGACAATTAATTTCTCTCTTTCTCTTCCTCTCTGTCCAGTTTAATCTCTGTTTCTGTCTTTCTCCTCCTCTTACCCCATGTGAGTCTGTTACCATTTTACTCCTCTGACACCCCTCCTCTTCTTCTGCCCTCCCCCTTCTGGTGCTGTCTCTGCTTTTACCTGTGTGTGATATACAGGCACGCTATTATGCACTATCTAAAGACATATTATCCAGAAAAATGCTTGTCTTGTTAGGTAGGTAGAGAAGAAAGCCATCGAACACTATGTTGGTCTCTCCGCATCTTCCTGCCTGCAGTTTTTGACTATTAATTAGTCTTCTATTCCTGGCTGTCTATCAGCCTGTGTTGCACTCGCCCACGCCTCATCCCCTCCCTTTGTCTCATGTCTATTCCCCGTTCTCTCTGCCTGCCGTATGTCTTAACCTCCTTCGTACTCTCATTTTTCTCTCCTTTAACCAATTTAGTTTGCCCCCCTAACACCCTCTTTCCTTCCCCCTCACTGCCCAGTATTCTCATCTCCTCCATTTTTTACGACTCGTCTCTCATTCTTGTCTTTCTCCATTTTTCTCTGCCCCTTTCTCTCTGCCTCTGCATGTCTTGTGTTTCCTCTACTCTCAGTTGATGTCATTACACACCTCCTTTCTGGCAATTGGACCAGGCTCATGATGTAATTCAAAAATTCACATTCTCCCATACATTCATGTGAAATAAAATCTTAACTTCTTCCCAGGTTTCCTCTTTACTTCTAGCTTTACATGGCTTGTATCAAAATTTGTGATTACACACAGTTGTTTCCAGTTTCCTTTAATAGACTAATCCTTAGTCTTCTGTCTTTTCTCTATTTTTAAATCCCCCATTTTCTTGTTATAAACCATCATTCATGCACTGTTTTTATTATTTTATCATCTCTCTTTTCTGCTTATTTTTCTTTCCCTTTGCTTTTTTATAATTGATGGCACAAGTAGGTTATAGAAATATAGAAATATAGTATCTCATGACACCTATAGCATTTTGCCATTTTACACACACGCTTCATGTGTGTCTGCATAATTTACATTTTATGAATAAATTATCTGTGTGCAAAATTATACTACGTGTGTGTGCACATACATCTAAAATGATGTTTAGTAATTCAAGTTATGTAATTTTACCTATGTATGTGTCGCTTTGAGCAGAAGGCTATTTCCCACAGTTCCATTTTAAGGAGCAGGAATACTTTAATGCTTGCGGTGGATTTTCCCGATGTTGGTTGTTGTTTATGTTTATGATGTTCAGCCTTGTTCAGCAGTTGACCAGCAATGGATGAAAGTAACTGAGTACATTTACATTTTTTTTATATTTCTACTTTACTTATATTTTTACATTTTCTGCAACTTCATACTCTGCATTTCAGAAGTGAATATCATACCTTTACTGTACAGTAACAGTATTGCACTTAAACACTCAATACAGTATAATCATTAGACTTTACTGATCAATAAAGTCAGTGTGAAATTCACCAGCCATTCAGCGTTATGTAATTAAATTCATATCATAATGTTTAGATATAAACCATATGATCATCAAAACCACAAATTTAAATTGATAAACATAATAATACACTATAATTAATATTATACCAGTAGTGTCCTATTGATTAACAAAAAGTTTAGGTAAATTATTTTAAATGCAGAGTATATCTACATTATGTTATTGCTACTTTTAATTATGTAAATGATCTCATTACTGCAGCACCACTGGTCATAAGCATGATAGTAGGGCAATGAGCTTGATTTTCAAGGAAGTCACACTATACTACAAAATATCTGTTGTTAAATAAACTGTAACTGTTGAAAACATCAGGGTAGATGAGTGCAAATGTATTGACATATAATGTTGTAGATTAGAAAATAGGCATGTTCAAAAAAAGCCCAGTGTTTTTGCAAATTCTGTTGTTATAATCAAGGTGATACTGTGGAAATGCATGAAGATGACCTTCTGGTTACCTGTCCTTTTTTGGAAATCCGTTGTTAGTAGCTGTTGCTTTTCTGCATGACACAATAGTGTCCAAATGTTTCCTACTTGCATGCAGCTACGGTTGCTTTCCCTATTATTTTATATTTCCTGGTCACTGTTACAGTATACAAATTTTGGGCTGCTTCACCCACTAAACACTTCATCCTGTCCACCTTTTCCAGCCTCTGCTTTGCTTGCAAAGTGTTTGCGCAGATATGTCTCAGAATAAGCACACTTAATTTACAAAGCTAAAGCTATAAAATTGATAGAATAGACCTACAGCCATGCTACAGTCAATCAGAGAATAAACTATATTGTTACGTAACACATTTTTTGTAAAGGAGAGCTTTGTGTGTGTGTAAGGTATAAAACAAAAGCACTGCTGTTTCACCTTGTACTAAAATAATTGGACAACATTTGTGTTAAAATTTGTCGCACAGTAACAGAAATACTGTTATCTGATGGCATGTTATTTTTTTGGCAGTAGGCTTTAAGAAAACATCTTTCTCTTTGCTGAGATAGTATCCAAAGGTGGTGAAAGAGAGGGTTGATGCAGTGTTTTGGAGTTAGATTGGTCTCCCAGAAGTTTTCCACAAGCTGGCCAAGCAGAACAGAGTTGGAGCTCAAAGGAGTCTTATCATTCTCAAGAGTAGAGGAGCTGTTGCATAGAGAGGGATTATAACATGTAGTTAGTTTTTTTTTTTACTTGAAAGTCATATGGTCTTGTATCAAAATAAAATATAAATCTTTAATTAAGCATAATATTGCCATCTTAACCTAAACTAATGCAAACATTGAACTTTAGCATTTTATTTACAAAGGTTTTGAAAATTTCATACTGTAGGTCTTTCTAGTGCTTATCCTTGACTACAAAATTCAATTAAAACTGGTTTCCGCTCACACATCCTTCACAGTCAATGTTTTATGCTTTGTTGCTTGGCCTTCACTTGATCATGCTGCAGGAAAAACATTTGTTGCGATAAACAGTAGAAATGTGTTTGTGTATGTGTTTGCATCTGGACATAATGTGTCTATCCTTGGACTGTTCTTCGCATCACAACTGTTCGGGTAACCGAGAGCAGCAAGGATGAGAAACAATGAATGCTTAAACATTGTGCAACTTGTTGGAGCTGTACCTGTGGTGTGTCTTGACATTTGTTAAAAAAAAATCAGACAGAGTGTGGGAAGTGAAAAGAAAAATTGCTGTATTTGAGAACATGTGAGCAAGGGAACAGGAGACAGAGAATTTATTTGTAAGAGAGAGACACCATCAAATAGCTGTAAGCAGTCGGGAGGCTGACAACTGCAGTGTAATTTACTCCAATCACTCCTGATTGTTTTACAGCTGCAGGGAATCACTGGGCCGCTGTGCTGTAAATCTGGTGACATACACAGCCCTCAGTGGCTCCACTCCACACTTCATTAGCAAGACAATCCTTCTCTATGGACCGATTGGCCTGATATACTGCTTTTCTGTTCTTATGGGTGCAACACTGTGAAAAGCACACGCAAATTGTTTTACAAGTATTTTGATAGGACTTTAGAGAATGCATCCGAAATACTGATTGACTTCTCAGCTTGGAAGGAATATGATACCGTGTAATTGTATATTTTAGGGGAATTTAATGAGATGTAGTGATTGCCGCGTTCAGTAAAAAGGGTATTGGCCTTTGGCCTTTCTTTGATAGTGTTAGTAAAGAGGCAGACAGGAAACATGGGACAGGGGGGTATGACATGTAGATGCGGAATGCTGCTGTTATGCGGCGCGTTGAAAGGTGCTTAAAAATGTTTATGGTCCCCTATAATGCAAAATTTACTTTTTTAGTAATTTCTATAGATTTATATGGCTCTTGGGTGTATCATACGCCAAGTGGGTTTGCAGAGGACCATCTGCTTTATTTTTTACATTTTCCCATTTGGTAGAATCCAGCCCCAGAACGTTTCACTCTGGATTTTACCTCCTGCCAACTTAATCTGAGGGGGATGTCATAGCTGGCTGTGGCTAATCATCGTCCACCACAGCCTCTGTCGAGCACTTGTGTGCGGTGTCTGCCATTGTTGGCAGTGATTCTGAATGTTTGTGACCTAAACCTAGGTCTAGTTGAAACTTTGAAGCTGTAAATTAAACCCTGGAAGTTGTTTTTACTGGGTTAGACCTGATCAAACCGATATCTGACTGACAATCAGTTTGTGAAAGCAGGGCAGATTGTCAGCTAGCTTCAAAGCAGAACTGTCCAGGATTCACCAGAGACATGGTGTGAAACTTTTAAAGTTATTTTTATGGGTGTATTAAGATAAGCACAGCATGGTGCCTCTTTTTATCAGAGCAGCAGCTCAGAGGCATCTCAGCTGTCCATTTTCCTGTCTGTGGTCTGTTGTGCTGCTGTTTTTGTGAACCAAAGGTTGAATCTGGTATGAGTTGACTGCTAAATGACAAGAGTGAGGCTGATACTACAGCCTCATGCTTTGTCAGTGTTCTTGGTAGTTTGTAGACAGAATCTGTGTAGCCAATGTAGCCAATCTTTATGACTTTACCCACGTGGGGCCTCCCTGCATCAGAGACATACGTCAGCAAACAGGAGGGGAGGGGGGAGGGGGGCTTAAAACCAGTTGTTCCAGAGACAGGCTCTGCGTGCAAAATTTCAGCCAGGGCACAAACAAGGATCTCCACTTTTTTTTCCATTATGAAAATGTACGCATTATGGGCATGCCAGGAACCTCTTTTTTAAACCCCAAAAAGTTCACCTATTTATACCATATAATGCAATTTAGAATGCTGTACTGTAAATACTTGAGTGAGACTTAAGACTCTGTACTACCATGTGTTGTGCTGTGAAGGGATATATTTACGATTTTTTTGTTCCAAACAATAGTTGAGGCACAGTAGCTCTGCCATTGCTAGAAAAATGGGAAAGCTACGGTAGTGATATTGTATTTGCAAACAGTGCAAAGCAATGTGCAATAATTCCTTCATATTAATGTTAATTCATGTGAAATTTTAGCACAGGGTTATTAACCTTTTTCAAATATTCTGATGCATTCATTTCCAACATACAGCATCTTTTACATGGATGGTCTCATGATGCAGTGTGACAGAAGGTTAATTGCTTTCAAGAGTCATGTCCGCTTTAAAAGGACAGTGTTTTGACAGACCTAATAAAATGCCTGTCTGATTACTTAATGTGCATGTAAGGAGACTCGCTTAAAAATGTTCTCTAACAAAGATTGTCATTATTTTGTCTATGCTTCACAAGGACACATGGTAAATAACATATATGAAATGTTCACTGGTTTCTTGATTGAGCAAAAATCACAACTCATTTTTTTGTATGCTCTCCAAAGGAATAACTATGTTGATATCCTGTTTTCAACTTTCCTCTTTTCTGACCCTGAGGTATTTTTAATGCTGTTGCACAACAACATCTGATGCTGCATTACAACAGTGCAAGTGTGTCTTTATGTAACATGAGAGGGGGATGTGAGGGGAGAACAGGTGGCTCCAGCTGGTGGTGCTGATGCCAGTACCTCTTCTCTGGCTGAGTGGTCTGACAGGGGAGTTATGGTGCGAATGGTTTGGTGGGCTGTGGACATGATAAATGATGGACTGATGGATATTTGGATAAATGATTGATTATTGATTGATGGGTAGATGAATGCTGGAAGAGTGGGATGGAAGGAAAGAGCCAGTGCGGAAGAGAGAGAGTGGGAGTAGAGCACCTCAGGCTAAACACAGCGGTGCTAATCTAGGCAGAGCATGACTCTATCTGCTCCTCAGTTGGTTATATCATCTCTCTATATATCTTTCCTGCTTTGTCTCTCATTTCTCTTCTGTCAATAATTTCTTTATGGCAATTGTTTACAATCTCATGTGCATATTAAGACTCTTGACCCATAGTTAAAGTGTCTAACATATCAGACATTTTTTTTAATGTACTACTTTGACAATGATTCATAAAACCATACGTCGATTGTGATTTTTGTACTTTGGATGAATAAACAATCAAATCCAATTAAGACTGCACCTTCCTACCTTAACACATTCATCGAGGTCTACAGTCTTTCTCGCTCACTACGCTCGGGCAATAAATGCCACTTGGTGGTCACAGCACCAAACATCACAGGCAAAGCTCTTCAGCACAATTATCCCATGATGTTGGAAAGAGCTACCAAAGTCTGCATGCTTAGCTACCTCACTTGCAATATTAAAAAAAACAGAACACTTCATGTGTTTTTAAAATAAATAAGAATAAAACCCTCCTTTGTCACTGTGTGTGAAACTTGAACTGTTATTCCTATAGCACTTTACCTTTAATGTGTGCTCCCAGACTTAGTTTTGCTTGTTTTTATTCCTCACGTGTAAGTCGCTTCGGATAAAAACGTCTGCCGAAATGATTAAATGTAAATATCATTAGGAATTAGTTATTTTGTTAGCTGTACTCCATTCACCATGACTGTTAGAGTTGAAACAATGTGTTGGCCAATCATAAGTCAATCAGCAGAAAACCACACTGCATCAAATTTTAATTAATTAATTGTATGTCATTTTTCAAAGTTGCTGCTTTCCTCTATCATACACAAGTTCTGTAATGACAATCTGAATATCTTTGGTTTAATTGAAAGATTAGTCCACATACTGAATGACTGATAATAAAAATGATTTTTTTTGCTGACCTAAAAGATGTTGGTGTGAAGATTAGCCTACATTTTAATTTTTTTTGTCAAAAACAATTTTTACCCCCATATCACCAAATATTTAGCATATAAGGGCAGTGCAAATGTGTTTAGGGAAAATTACTATCACCATCATGTATCAAAATGCCCTTTAGCAAACCCCTAAATCCTAACTGCTCTAGTGGCCAACATGTATATACAAATCAACGATGAGGTGGCTCTAATGGTCAGATTCAGCAGTGCCTGTCAAAAACATGTTTGTGTTTGACATGTCCACAGTGAGTTTTTAGCTTTTGCTAAATTAGTTTTTTCAAGTGAAATAGGATTCTATAGCCCCTCTGTTTGTGACTTTTGATGACATTTCTATTAATAGGCAGCGCCATTTTGCCTCTTTTGTATTTCCAGCCTCCCAGTCCATCCCTTCCTAACATTTTTTTTTGTTTCAGGATGTAGCTTTGTTTAAGTAATTACCATCTACTCTTTGAGGTGCCTTTGGGTTGCTGCTGTCGTCATGTTGTGCAGCGAGGAGGATTCTCCAGGTTTTATCAGCCCAAACACTGCTCTCTACCCAGGAGAATAGAGTGGCTGTGATTTGCATATATATGAGCATTTGAGCAGTGCTGCTGTGCTAACTGTGCTGTATGACAGTACAGGCTTTTCATTTGCAAAAGACAGGAAAATGTAGGCTAATCTATAAAATCATATAAGCATAGTTTTGCATACAGGCACACAAACATACACTAATACATACATACACACACTTGCTCTGTGTGATTGTTTTACTTAGAGATTGGGCAGGACCCTGGTTAAATGACTCAGCTTTGACTTTGTATTCTGTGCTAGTGGCAGAGTCAGTGTTGGCTGAGATGAATAAGAAAACTAAGATTATATAACTGTGACTGAGAGACTGTGATGAGTGAGAGAACAAGAATGACTGAGGTGAAGAGGGCTAGAGTTTTTTATGCTTCATATGCCAAAAGTGTATTTCATACTAACTGTAACACTTCACTTATAAAAAGGAAGCAACCCCTGAAATTGCAGCTGTAATCCAATCACTGCATTTAGTATAGATTTGTCAAAACAGAAGTGGATTAATTTAGAAATTAATAATACATCAGTGCCGCACGGCCCATTTATAAATAGAACTCCCAATGCTCTGCTCTGTGTTGTACTCTGTATTTGAGTGTAGTGGCCATTCGCTGACCTCAAATGACTGAGTAACAGACATGATCACAAAGGAGCTCCAATTAACAGAAAGACTGAAGACTGCCTTGACCTGCTTATGGTACCTTAATGAAACCTTTTATTTTGGGAAAGATTTTATCAAGAAACCTTTTAAGATACCTACAGAAGATTTCAGCACTTATATATTTACTGCAGGCCACACTGTGCAATATAGATCTCATAAACTTGGGTACAACATCAGTTTTCATCTATAAAGACTATACCACGGTACTTAATTTTTGCTACAATGCAAAATAATTAATTCATCCCATGCTATCTTTGGTCGTAAGACTGTGACAACAGCAATCTTTAACCCCTCTCTCATGGTGCGACTCAAGACCTTAATTTTTGAGCCATGAGCAAAGATGTGGCTACGTTTGGTGATCTTTCATCTGAGACTACACAAAATAGCACTGAGTATACTCGTCTTTATTGAGAAGAAGTAGATTTGGAAAGAGAATCCACCTTACAGTTTACTGCAACATTTTGACAATATTAACCAAACACACAAAAAAATCAAACCAATGTAGAAGTATTGTAACTCACAGATGTGCCCAAATTATTTTTCTACATTCACATGCTCTAATTTTCACTCTGCTCTCCAGCAGAATGCTGCACTATAGAGCCAAGCTGTGAAAAAGACTAGTACTGCAACACTAGCAGGCTGAGATGGATAAAACACATTAATTCAGTTCAGTAAAAAAAAAAGACTGGCTTTTGTCCAACTATATTTTAGTCACTACCAATCATTTAAAATATGCCCAAATTTACACCAATACAGAACCTGGATCAATCTCTCTTAAATGTAACTTAATTATAGTCAAAGAACACACTTTAGTTGTTAACTATTAAGTGTATGACTGAGAGGATGTAATAAAGCAGCGGCCCACATACTGAAACTAGATGTAAATGTGATATAAAAGTGAAAAAGTCAATTAATATTTTAAAGTAAGGAGCTATTGTATGGGCAACTGCTTATATTGCATAACGTAATCAGCTAAAAGGTTAAAAATGTGCATTCATTGACTTAATCAGAGGAACAAGTCGAGGTGATGTTTATATATTCTGACACATGAGATTCCTAAATTACAAGGTTTTACTTCATTTATGAAAACATAATGCCTTCTATATCCGTGCTGAATATGGTGTCAGACAGAAAAAAAAAGGTACAATTGTCACAAACTAACTTGCGCTCTATACTTTTGAAAAAGGTTATAAGTGGATTCTTCCAAATATATGCATCTGAGTCTGGCCAAGCTGCTGTGAATCTCTGGCCTTTCAGCTCAGCCTCCATCCTCCGCATTTCATTTTCTTCACATCATGATCATCAGGCCCAGTGCAATGCCAGAAGTAGTCAGGCTCACATCCATTACATGTCAAATTCTATTACCCTTTTGTAAACCAGTGGGGAAACTAACACCACCTTTAGTTCTACTTGCAGAAATTTTTTACCTATCAAAAGTAATGATACTACCCAGTCTAAATAGGCTTATTATTTTCCTGAAGCATGTTGGTCCGTGCGTCATTCAGCTCAGTTCAGCAGGTCTTCAATGAATTGAAATAAAGGGTTGTGTGCATACTGACAATCATTTGCATTTAACAGGTCCAGACACATGAAGGTGTGTTAGCAGTGTTTACTGCACTAGCAGATTTAATTAAATGATGACCAGAATGAATCTGAGCTGAAGAGGCCACAGCTGCAGGACTTCATCAAAGCCCTTTTGATATGCTGATATCTTTTTGATTGAACACAAATTCTGCTAGTGCTTGCTCCAGCATGTCAGCCGTTCATGTACTGGGTTAGCGTAATTCACAGCTCTTTAATATATTTATATTATTTATCATTAATGTAAACCATATTCCCCAAGTACACATTCAGTAAGATGGACATCCATCCATTAGCTATACCCACTTATCCTTGAGGGTCACAGGACAGCTGCAGTCGATCCCACTAACACTTGAGACACTGGGACATGTTGACACTGTGATGAACGCCTGTGTTGCAGAATGAAGGATATGAATAAAGAAAAACATGAAAGGGCAGTTTGACTTTTTGAAAATGTGGGACATTTTATGATTTCTGTATGATCTATGAATTTATTCAGTATTAAGTGAGTAGAATGATTTTAGTAAGTTAAGATAATTTAATATACATGATACACATGGGCTTTAGATGCCTATTCCTGAAGTGCCTTCATTTTTTCTTCCATTTTATCAAACCTTTACATTGTTTTCTTGAATTCTTTCACTCACACCGTCATTATCTTCAGCCTTACTGCTGTGTTAATGCTAATTTCACCCCCAGGACTTTGACTTGATTGTTAAAGAATACTTTAGTGACTGGGCTGCTCTGATAAATGCAGCTGCACCACCAGCAACACCAAAATAGCCTGAGGATGGGAAGAGTTGAGAAGACATGTGCCAATGTGAAAGGAGGTTCTTAATAGCTATGAGTATCAGTAATGAACTGCAGATGGCCACTCTTTTGTGCATATGTTATACCTGCCACTCTGGAGCTTGAAAGATACTGGGACACTTCTGCCCCTTTTCTCACCTCCTAATATCAGATAGAAAAAAGAAAATGTTCATGACTCAAAATTATAGTTGGATGTGGCTTAAAGTTCATCGTCTTTGCTTAAAGAGCCTTATTAGCTTGAGGTAAGATCCATTAATGATGCTTGTCTGTGGTAAATCCATTGGCTATGGATGATAGTGTTGTCAAGCTCAACTCATATATAAAATATATATATATATATTTTTTATCCTTTACTTATCTAAAAGATGGTAAAGCCAGAGAGAAGACAAACTTGTCTTATCACATAAGTGGAAATCTTTGGTTTACCAGTAATTGCTTAAGGATGCTACATTTTTTTTTATTCAAGTATTTAAGTATTATGCTGTATTATGTGAGCAAACAGAGCAATGACACAAATTTTAATTGGCACTTTGGGTAGGAATAACAACTAGAATTTAGGCTGAGACTAGTGTATTTCATTGACTTTAAAGAAGATGAATGAATAGGAAGACATATGGAAGAGGAAAGGTCTATAATCTACAAGAAACTTGTAGAAACGTCTTGTGAAACTAAAAGCTAAGGAAATAAAAACTCTGTCCTTGCCTAGAAAGTCATGAGAATGTATTAGCTTTCCTCTTTATCCTTCTCTACACTGCTTTTTCAACCTTTGTTTTCCTCTGGCTACTACTCACACAATAGGTAATCTGTCTGCATCAGCATTTCAAGGCTTGGTCTGCTATTGAAAAGCAGAAGAAAAAAGCATTTACAATGTATGGCTCATCTCGGTTCAGGTCAGCTTTCATCATCTAACAAGATCCTCAGCCATGTCTCATGCCTTTGAATTCAGTCCAGTACACATCAGTATAGTTTTTAGAGCTCTTAGGCTAGATAAGTAATGACATTCCTGGTTGCATCTTGCCATCTATGCAGCAATTGCAAAGATGATGTAGGACAGAAAAAGGTAAAAGAACAAAGGAATTATAAACTTCTGTGTCTCTTAGCAGTCAGGTGGGATTGTGGCCTCTCTGCTTTTAGTTGTTGCAAAGTGTTACAAATGTAATGTGTAACAAATCTACTTACCCACCTACTATTTTGAAGGTGGTCAGTTGCTGTTGCACATCTGATCGTGATTTATCCAGCTTCTTGAATTCACCTTATGTTGTCTGTCTGAATGGGGCCTTAACTACAGAGAGATAGTATCCACCTTTAGCAGTTCTAATGAGTTGCATGTCCAATTAAGATGCAGCTGCCTCCTGTGTTGTGAGAGCCATCCTGTTATTGATGTCATCCCTTGATCATTTTTCACAGCTGCTTCCAATATCCTGCTCTTTATGAGAGTGTGTTTTCATCTTTTATGTGTTCACATTTATGTGTGTATGCAAATATAGACTGTGCAAATACATTTAGGGTGTCTTTGTGTGTGTGCATTATGTATATACACACACATAAATTTGTATGCATGCGTGTACTCCTTTACCAGTGTTCATGTTTGTGTCAGTGCCTATCGTGATTACCAGTCTTCTGCTGTCTGTCTGGCCACTGGGGCTGTCTCTTTTGATTGCCATGATTCAGCGCTGCTGTGCAGTGATGAAATACAAAACATTAACAGCTTGCCCTGAGTATGGGATAATTGGTCTGCACCTATGGTTCTCAGAAAAATTTGTGCATGTGTATATCCCCTATACACA
>OMLM01014323.1:5134-19765 GCA_900302695.1 Helostoma temminkii | reverse complement strand
AAGTTACTTTGTGTAGGGACTCAGGTGGAGCTTTTAAAATGGGCTTTTTTTTTGGAGACACCAGAGACTTCCTGTCGGGTCTGAGAAGACAAAGTCATCACTCACTTTTATCCCATGGGACTACAAGCACTAAATGTGTTTATATGTGTGTGTATCTGGAATGCAAATCCACTGCTTACCTACAGCATCAATCATTGCCAGCCTACTGTGCAGGGTGATGCTAATGTATCACACTTATTATGGGTGCTCTGCATTCTCTCCCCCTGAAAGGCCACACAGTCTGATGCTGCTCCCTTTTTTCTCAACATGTTTTTTTTCCACTCAATTCTCTCCATGAAAGCCACAAGTGGGAATTTATGAGAAAGGAGAAATCACATTTTGAGTTCACAGTATGCTCTGTTTCACCTCCCGCAGACAGTATCACCTTTTCAGTGTTGCTTTAAAGCTTAAAGCTGGACAG
Organism: Helostoma temminkii; assembly: GCA_900302695.1. Taxonomy (NCBI): domain Eukaryota; kingdom Metazoa; phylum Chordata; class Actinopteri; order Anabantiformes; family Helostomatidae; genus Helostoma; species Helostoma temminkii. The sequence goes on along the minus strand of OMLM01014323.1, from coordinate 19,305 downwards.
GTCGCCAGTTTGTCACAGGGCTGACATATAGAGACAGACAACCATTCACACTCACATTCACACCTACGGGCAATTTAGAGTCACCGATTAACTGGACTGCATGTCTTTGGACAGTGGGAGGAAGCTGGAGTACCTGGGGGGAACCCATGCTGACACAGGGAGAACATGCAAATTAAACATTATTAAATACTGATATTATTTTGATAAAATAGTTTGTTAAAACGATAATAGAATTGAAACTAATCGGTTAAATGTGAAAGAGCAAATAATTTATTTCAGGCAGTTTTGATACATTTATTTTTTGACCACTAGATCCTTTAAATTCATTCGTTTAGTTTCCCAGTGTCTTTTTAAAAGGGTTTATGAAGGTACGTGAAGCATGACAGACAGATAAATTTGAAGCTGTGATTAATGTGCATAGAGGTTGGCAGCACACACTGCTGTTGCTCAAAAGATGTGCCACCGTTTCATCTTCTCACTCTTAGCGGACTTCAAATTTGATTGTCTTTTGAGTTGTTAAAGGATGACTTCTTTACTTCACACTTATTTTGCAGGGTATTTTGCTGTTAATGTGTGTTTGAGAGGATATGCTGAGTCAGTCAGTACGGGTGGTTTTAAGGCTGTTCTTCTTCCCAGACTGCTACTTTCTTCAGCTTCCACTTTCACACATTGCTGCTTTTGGATTTCTGATTGTTATTCTGCCACTTATTTGCAGTTGATGCCTTTTCCTTCATACTCTCTTGTGTGTGAACAGCTCATCTTGTGTGCTTCAAATACACATGCACACACGCACACACACTGTCAGTTCGGATGAGATACAGTGCAGAATGAGCAGTATCTACTCATTACTCATGGCATCATTAAAATAATAAATATAAATTGTTTTTTACACAGACACATAAAATGTCTATAAAAATGAGCCAGCCTTGGTTGCATTTTCAGTTTATTTAGTTCAAAATTATAAAATAATACAATTGCTATTGTAACAATAGTCTTAAGTAGCCACACCCGTTGAAGTGGCCTCAACAGGTGTGACTACATGACGCCACACTTACACAACTTGTTTATTGAATAGCACGTGAAACACATATAAGACCCACAGAGGCCTTGAGGCAACTTTGACATCATATTCATTTTAAATATCCATTTCATTTCAGTTTTATTCATTTCAGCATGTGCTGTCTTGCCACTGTCCACACAGCAGCTGCTAGATAAGGCATTCAATTTTGTGTTCATCTCCGAGACAGTGGCAAGAAGATGGACAGATCAATAAGAATACAGTGTGGCAGCCAGACATATTGGAGGCGAAGGATAGCTGCAGGTGCCTGGTTGAGCTCAGCATTACTCAAAAAGAGAAATGTTACAAGCTAAAACTTGGGCCATAGGGAGCTGGTACTACTCGTGCAATTGCAATGGCAATAATAGCTGACGTTGTAAATCATAACTTAATTTATATTTGATCCTGTGCAGTTAGCTTTCTGACTGACTGAATGAGTGCCATGTCTCCATTTGTATACTGCTGAATGTGCAAAACATCATCTGAATATGTCACTTTTCTACACAATTAATCAAAATAGGAACATTTCCCTCTAGTTTTCCTGAGACCCAAATGTAATTGCTGATTCTGTGGGAAACTAAATGAGGAAATATCATTACTCAGTCTTTGGTGAGATGGAGCGTCTCTTCATAGCTGTTTACGTCACTGTTTGACCTAGCAGATGTTATTGTGGAAAGGCCCTTCCTGCAGGAACAAAGCAGCTCCCTGAAGGTGACTTGTTGTATATTTCCACCACAGCTAACAAATACAGTTGTAAAGAAACAACATGTGGAGAGTAGTATTTTAAGGAAAATAGTGTGGATGCCCAGCCCTGTGTTATACTGGGGGAGTGGTGTTTTTATGAGACACCACAGCTTAATGAGTAGCCCCTTTTAGATTTAGATTTTCAAACATCTGTTGACAAGAAATTTACTGTCACTCTCTGTAAATCAGTCAGCTGCTTTTAGTTTAGCGTCCTTGCTCATGGTCCACATTGCAGACATAAAGCACAGAACATTACAAATGTTATGGGAATTACCTCTTATTTACAGTAAAGCATGATGATGACGATGTTTATCTCAGGAGGGAACTGCTCATGACGATGATGGTGATTAGGATTGCCATGATGACGACAGTGTTTATAGGGAGGCATACAAACAGATTAGAAAGGCTTTGCCTGAGAGAGGGAGTCCCCTCACACACACGCGAACACATACTTGTCTGGATTTAGGAATATTACAGACTTATACGGTGTATGTGCTAGGAAGGCTGTGAAGGAAGGTGACTGATTTGTTGAGCTGTGTTTATTTATAGTGTTTTATTTAAGCAAAGGCAATGCTGTAAGTCGAAGGTTCACATAAAAACTATAGTTTAACTGCTGAGTTTTTATTGTGTTCTTCTGCTTTTCTATGTCATTCAGTTGGTATGTTGTATTAGACTTCCTTTCCAAACTCTGCATAGCTCTTTTTATTACCATTGTTTAGTCTGCGTAATTCACCTTCCTCTGTATTTTGCATGGACTGGCATATCTTAAATTCAATTGTACAAAGCTTCCTTAAAGGAAATACATTCCTACTTGCACAACCCTGACTGTTACACTTCTCATCCATCCGGTAAGAAGGATTCTCACACTGCAGAGCATAGAATAGCACTCGCTCAGCAAGACATGAATGAACAGAGGCGATGACGGTGTGTTTGTGGAAGCATTAAATATCTACACATTAATCTACTATTTAATTTGGCACCATTAGCCACTGCTGTCTGACCCCTTTTACTTACTTTTCCACTGGGATTTTAACCATTTCCAGCAGCACATTTCTGCTGCAAAGATCTTGTTCTATGTTCTATTGAATGTGCTTTTCTTGTGTTGAGATTAAGAGACTTTGTAAAATGTTTCACTAAATTCACACCCTGGCATCCACATCCTCAAACAAATGACTTGTCTTTGTGCTCCTTTCAGATCTAGGAAAAGTTGCCCTGTCATACACATACATTATTTGCATTCTTTATTATTTTCATATTTATTTGCATCAGTTTGACTGTTGACATTTCTCCTCAGATCACTTGCCATAGCAGCAAAGTTTAGGTTGTTTTTATTTAGTTTTTATTTTATTAATTCCCTCTGCCATTATCTAGACACTGTAGCATAGTGAAAATGTATGCAGAAACATGTAATACAGGAAGAACATCTGGCAACTATTTAACAATCAAAATGTATCCATACCACATTTTCATCTCAACAACCTTAAAGAAGTATACACAACACTCTAAAGGTATCTTTGGAAATCCAAATAATATCTAGAATGGTCTAGTATGGTCTTATTTTCTCAACATTTCCGTGAGTATGTAACTATTTTAGATTTTTTTGTAATATAAGAGGAAAGTATAACTCCAGCTTGCTTCTCAACAGTGTTATATAATGTAAATATATAATAGATTAATATATCTTTATCAGTTAAGAATTCTGACCAGATATTTAGTTATACACAGAAAAAGAGTGTGAAATTATTATTTTTTAAATGTATAAGGACTAACCTCCTACGCAGGCAAAACAAAGTTGCGTTTCAGGTGTTTTGGTGTGTTGTTGTTTTTTTTATTTGAAGTGGTACTCAATAAAACCTCTGTGGCAGCCTGCAAATGTCTACACATGGGGTTAAGTAATTCCTTTGCATCCTTTTGCTAACTTCTTTCACCTCTGTCTGGAAAGTAAACTTGTTTGCGTGAATAGCGAGTCTTACAGAATAACGTGTATATGAGGACAGTATAATTAAGATAGCCACAATGTTCCGTGTATGTGTTTTGAGGAACATCTTAACCTGGATTACCTTAACAGTGGCGACGGCACCCTTAGCATTCACTGGCAGAGTATCCTCTCCACACACACACACACACACACACACACACACACACACACACACACACACATGGTACAGACACACTCTCCCTCTCTTTACAAACTTCTCTATACACATGTGGCCTCAGGCCTCACAGGCTGTCGCCTTTGTGGTGATGTCATCAGGGTTTTAATGAGGGATTACTCTGACATCACTGGGACTGCTGCCAAGTTAAACCTATTAGCTTTACCATGTGCTTGCAGTGTGCTACAGCTCGAACTGTGTGTGTCCATGTGTGATATGTAAAAGCTTATTGAGAAAATTGTCTATGGGCATCTCTCCTTCAATGTTTCCATCAACAAACTGACTGTGTGCAGCCAAACCAGCATTTATCACGTTCATAACCATGTGTATACTGTGTGAAGATTTTCAAAGAGCTTAGGACTGATCGGCAGCCCAGATAATAAGAGGACACATATTGGGATATTATTATTTGACATGTACAGTCACAGTGCACATTTGTATAGTGTCCAAAAACACGCAAGGATTGTGTTATTGTGTTGTGCTATTCTTTTCCTAACATGGCACAACAAAATTGATTAACAGCCTTGCTTTTGAGATTAATGGCTAACACTGTAATTTTGTTTGGCTTGAACCAGCATAGGCTATTTATGCTTTTTTTTCAGGATTTTAAACCCATTGACTTGCATTAGCCTGTATTGTAAATAGTTGTCTTAATCTGTGTTTGAGACAGTGGTGTACTGTTGACTATTGACTATTAGTTGACTATTTGTGACAAAACCCCTGTTTACTTACAGTATAAAACAGCTATGACTGGAAGCAGCACTTAAGCTCTGTTGCTTTTATTGTGGGGGAATTATTTTACATGACCAGAATCAGAATTATTGGTATTAAAATATATTTAAAGTTATTAATATTCTGCTGTGTTGATAAGTTGATTTTATAATGTTGACTTGTGTAATCTTAATCAATTGCAATTAATTGTTTAGCCATATGTAATATGACATTTAATAGGCATACAATGTCTGCTTATCATGAACTTAAGTGAGTCACACCTTCTCCACAAAATCACACTCATACTATATTTTGAAAGTCAGGGTTTATCAGGTATTTGATTCGGATATGACGCTGAGAGCTGTGTTGAACCAAGCGTTTCTTTGCCTGCGAGACAGATATCCTCATGCTGGTCTTAGTACATGTTTCTCACATTCATACTGTGCAGCCCCCCTTCAGCCTTAATACATCACGACACACTCATGTTGTCAGGGGATGCAGCAAGATGCGCACAAACACATAACACACATGCACAGCACAAGTAGAGGCTTTTGTTCGTCTTATCTTCAGAGGTCACGCTTCTGCAGACCTTTTTTTTGGTGAGGGGTGCTTTCTATTCTCGTTTGTGCTCTGGTGAGTCTGTGAGAAAACCAATAGTTCAGCCAGCTTAAACTCTGAGTTAGGAGGTACAGTATAAATTGAGCACAGGTAAGTCATGCGTGACTGCGGTGAAATATTAAGTGGGTGCTGTAAATAGATAATTTCTTGGCATAAACCACGGTCACAGCCTGCAACTGGGGTTGATCATTTTGAGGGTATGTTAAGATGTAAATCACAGTTAGTGCTGATTGTATCTCTTCACTCCATCTTTCCATCCTTGACCCTCTGAGAAGCTCGCTGTCATTCTCATTTTCCCATTAAACAATCTGCCATTGTGTCCTTAGCAACTGAAGGCTGATTGGTTGTCAGGACCTACCTGTCCCTTATGAGTTCTGCCAGGTCACCATGGCAACCACATTATAAACATGAATCTAGCAGGGGACTGTAAAGGCAGGCAGGAAGTGCAAGTCTAACTGAGGCAAAGGAATTGCTACTTGACACACACGACAGCTGCTTTCAAGCAGCGTGACTGGCTGAGAGCTGTTCCATTTATTCAGATGCTGCACCACATGAATCCCCATCACTATTCTACTGTTGTCTCTTAATCACTTTACCTTTGCTGAGCTACATACTTCAATATCCAATCACTGCAATCATGTTCCGTTTTCTTGCAACAACAGTTGCAGTTGCCATGGCACTAAGCTGCATCAGTAGCTTTAAGCCAGAGTTAGACCTTGTTTTTCATTATGTTTTATCATGCGATTGCTTTCTTATACATTTCAGTTAGCTCACGTGGAGTGGCTTTCTTGATGGACAACTCAGCTGCTAAACCTGACAGATGGGTAGAAAGCAAATCCCTCCCCTGTCACTTTCTCTGTTTGTCTGTGCACAAAGCTTTATAACATAGTGCCAACTGAATAAGCAGCCATTGTTCTTTTGTGTCTCTTAATTCCTCAAAATCCATCTTAATATTTGGATTCGGCGGGAAACACTGTTAAAATAGTCACTGCTCTTGTTACAGTTCTTGGATGTCATCTGCTGTTGTTATGTTTAGCCATTGTATCAGTGTCTTCATCCTTGCATCCCTGTGTCATTGCATGAAAGGACAGAGCACAGTACTTTTGGTGTGATCCAAAGCTCCACTGAAGACTAGCAAAGCTCAAATACTGGACCTACTGACTAATATGCTACAGTAGGTATTAGTCTTCAATCGTTTTTGTGCTCACCAAAATGTCCTTGTTCTGCCAGGTATTGAAGACTGAGGTACTGAAAGCTGGATTCAAATTGTAGATGTTTTCTGTTGTACTTTGATGCACTGCTCCAACTTTTTCTCAATAGATTTTAATACATTAGCTTTGTTGATTGATGTTGAGTATGAAGAATTGCTGTGGTGCTAAAATTGAGATGCTGACCCATTGTGATTAAATGAAAGATGACCTCCTGTGATACAAACTGATAGGAGCCAGTGAACTGTAAAACGACACTGACAAAAACACTGTTTTTAATGCAGGGGGATCACATCATGGCCATTACCCAGTCTGATGAACTGAAGCATCCCTACTTCAGTATTCAATCTCCTTTGCAGTTCACGTTATATGTCACTGTCTCACAGTAACTTATCATTCAGCTGGCCTAAGCCTAAAGCTTAAGGTTGCTGACCCTGCCACTCATGAGAGAAGACTTCTTCACAAAGCCCTCTCTGTCTTTATGGCAGAAGCTTGACCCACAGTCACACAGCCAGTCAGTTACAGTAGCTGTTTATAGACTTTTGAATTTAACCTATAGACACTGCACCTCTACCAGCTATATTGATCAGTGATTACTAAAACACATTTCTGCTTAAAATGGATTAGTGCATTATTTAAAAAATAAACACATTATTAGACACACATTTTAGCAGTTCAGGTCTTATGGCTTTGAGCCTCCGGGACGTCAAGTGACAGTCGCACCATCACCTGGTGCTCTGTCGCAGCTCGTTGCTGGCACTGACAGTGTGTGGCCAACTCATCAGCTAGACAAACATATGCTTGTGTTACAGGTTGTGTATATTTGAGAGTGAGCGGAAGGCGTGTGTGTGTTTATAATACTTGCACTCAGTCAGCACTTGTTTGTCTGTGTGTGGGTGTGCTCATGTGGTGATGTTCAGATGTTCGGTACGGGTGAAGAAGCCTGTTGTGTCTGTCGTTTCATCTGTGACTTTGACAGCCTCCCTGTCCACCCAGGACCTGTTGTCACATGCTGGCTGCTTCTGTCAGAGCTGAGGAGAAGCAGTAACTCCGCAGAGATTCACCGCTCTGTGTGTTTGTGCTGGTGTACCTGTTGTGGTGATATAACTGTATACCTATAGAGGAGACTGCCCCCTGCCAGCAGCTGAGAACAGTCAGGGGATTTATAGGTGTGAGTGATTCAGATTTTACCGTGCTAGTGGTGATGTGTCTGTAAATGATGACAGTAATCTAGTAATCTTAAGACCAGAGATGAACCTGTTCCATTTAAAGCTCTTAGTATTATGACACCTCTACAAATACAGCTGTATTCTTCATTTTGAAAGCATCATAAACATGCTGTAGAAATTCTTGGCTCAAATTACTGCTGTTTACCTGCCATGTATTTGTTGTGACACAAGGTTTTGCATTACTGGTGCCAGATTGTTTATTGTTGTGCTCTGCTTCCCTCTAGTGGTAGAAAGTGTCAGTTAATAAGATTAAAGAGGAGTTTCAGTCTGGTGAACTTCAGTTTCATTAAAGAACATTAAGTCTTGTTTTTGTTTTTATAATATTACTTCAAATTTGTTTAAAATGTACAGTTATTAGTAACTAGTTTGAAATGAAAATTATATTTTACTACCTGTTCAAGATTTTATTTTATATACCATATACTTATATTACTAATGACACACAGGCAATATCTTGGTGTTTAGTCAAGAATAAGGCTAAATTTGAACATTTACTATTACGTGAGGTTAACCTGCTCATCCTCATTGAACTGGACAGTGGACACCTATTGCACTTGCTAGGTAAAGAATAGACCTTCTAAGACATATTCAATACAGAATAAATTAGTTTATACTAGCTTGCGTATGATAATTGTACAGAGGGAAGCATTATTAATTACAAAAACATTATGTGCAGTGGGAGCAAATTTATTTTGAAACTGTACTAATCTGTACTTTCAATGGCTACTGAATCATTTTAATCTCACTTTTCATTTTCACTGATCCACTGATCCTTTGTTACTATACTATAAACTATATATATGACATGATTATGTAACTTGGCATCAAATCTAAATAATCACTAAAACATTTCTCTTGTTGCTGTCAATACAGACTCTTTATGACCTGAAAGAAAAGATAAATTAGTTTGCTTTACCACTGTACTTTGCTCCTCCCTCTTCTGCATCTCTCCCTCGCTCTCCATCTCTTTCCATCCTTTTCCCTATTCAAGTCACACCCATGCTGAACCCTTTCCTCTCCTCTCACACCCCCTCCCCCTTTCCAACTGAGATAGCTTTATTAGGCTTGTCACTCTGTCTCTCCTCTCTCATTCTCTTTGTTCATCTGTCTTGACAAGTGCACGTGTGGTAGTGGTTAGAAGTTTTGCCAAAATGAGTTTGCCTGTGAACTCAGATTATCTGTCTTTGGAGAGGATAGCCCGTTACCGCCATGCATGCTCCAGTGGCTCGCCCTACGCCACAAACAAGCCCATCGACATCAAACCTCGAGGAAGGAGATGGTATGATTGATCTCTGACACTTAAACAGTTTGTGTGGGGGTGTGTCAGGGAAGAAAAGGTTCTGTCTTGTACTAAGAATGTGTAAGAATATTTGTTTTTATGTGCAACCATTTTGTATTATCTGCATTTTTGAAATGGTTACATATTCAGTGTTATCACTAGATGTTATCTTCTATGTGCTCTGTCTTACTGATGTGTAAAAAGTTGCGATGGAATAAATTAGAGAGAGATAAGAGGTAAGACAACTCAGAAGGCAAACTTGGCGATGTCAGTCACACTTAAAAAGTCTTTCATGTTGCACAATAAATGCTGACTATGTGATGTGTGTGGATTTCCTGTATGCGCTTGTATGATTTGCGTGAATGTACACATATTGTGTGTATTCTTGCTTATCAGAACATTAGCTGATAAATACCTGGAGCTGTGTAAATGGTAATGGTTTGGTGGCTGGTTGTGTTGTTAGATCTTTTGCTGTTCTACTGTTTACTCTGCTCCAAGTGTGTGTGATTGTATGTGTGTGTGTTCCATGAGAAGCAGGTATTCTGCTTTTACGAAATATGTTTAAAAGCATGGTAAGAGATAAATAAGCAGGTTCCTTTCAGACGTCATCTAAATCATTAAGGTGTTCTGGACGGCAGGTTCATTCAGTAATGAGAGCAGAGCGTAAGCTAATTATTAGAGCACTCTCTGTCCATTAAAGCTCATAGAGAAAATTGTAAGACCTCATTGGGTCCATTTTCATACTGCATTTCTCTGACTACCATGGACTCTGTAACCCCAGCCAAAACTTAGATGTGCTGTCATCTGATGTACACCTGTTCTTGTTTTTTGTGCATCTATAAGTTTGTGTGCATAAACATGAAGTTAAATTGTGTGTTTGCATCTATATAGTATTTGAACATGCAGTGGTAATGGCAATGGTAAATGGTGGTGCAATGGTAAAGTCTGGTGCTGCTTGTAGACATATAGATACAGATAGAGCCTTGTCAATACTGTGGACCAGCCATCTGTGCTCACTGCCTGCTCCATAGCCAAGTGCTATTTATATCAGCATTTACTGGGTGTGTTTATCTCGGCCTGGTTTGTGGAAAAGATATTTTTTTACACAATCAATAATTGTGTCAGTTATTGGTCATTTAATACATGCAACAGTTTTTTATGACAAGAATTATTCATGTTTTACCAGTAGATGGCAGTGCTGCCATTTTGCTTTCTCTTTAAAGTGATACTCATTAGATGGGGATGTAAATGTTTTAATAAGTCACCATTAACATTGTGAATTTATCATATATGATGTAATTGTCACTATCAGCTACAGTATCCCGTTTTACATTAATGATTCTGTTCAGATGAAATATTTATCTGTTTTCTTGTAATGATAAAAAGATGTAAAACGTAAAACCGACAGAAACAAAATTAGATATTAGAAAAACAATGAAGTTTAGTTTAGTGTGCTGTTGATTTAGACATATTTGTGTTACACCTTCACTTGATCCAAATTCTGACATCAGGGTCAGTGTTTTAATTTATTTATTTAATAATGATTCCTCCTGACCACACCGAAGCCCTGCACTAGCACCATCACCTCTCTGTAGTTTCCCATCGACAATTTTCCCAAGTTGTTTAATAAAGTTTGTTATTTATTAATTTTGTTGTGGTTTGATAGAGACATCCCCACCTAACAGAAGTTAAGTCAAGTTTTCTTTTAGGCTGAAATAATAATCTTTTATAGCATACAGAGATGAATATTATTGAGCTACTCTAGTAAGACTAATCTTACCCTGAGTATGTGATTGGTTCTGACTTGGAAAAAAATATCCAATCTTTCAAATTTAACAGTTGTAAGCACAACTAGCTTAATTATTTTTGTTTGTGTTCTACAACTGTGCTTCCTGAAGATGGCAGTAGTGTAACTGAAAAGTACAAAAATATTTGTTAGTGTGCAATTATATGAATGGATGCAGGCAGTTGTACTTTGTGTTATGTTAGGTTGTTTATCCTATAGACTGAGGAAAACAAGTGTTTGTTCATGTACACTGGTTTTGCTAAAAGAGATGGTTAATAAATAATTATCCAGATTCTAAACTTTGTAATCTTTGAAATCAAATAATTTAATCTAAATATGGTATTTTTTTATACTGAAGTCCATGAGTTGAGAGAAGGTAGAGGATTTATTAGAATTAATGTGTATGTTGTGTTTTCATTTGGGATTCATGTGGCTGTGGCAAGGAATTTCACGTGGCAAGAAAACAGTTTTGCTTGTCTTTCTTTGGAATGTGCAGACCGTGATAATAGGATTAGTTTCACCACTTTGACCAAGCTATAAACTGCATCATTCTGCCATGCTACACTGAAGGCATTAGATGTGCCTATTCAACTTACTGTAATTCATGCTCGAAACATGGTCACATTTCTAGCTGCATTCAAAACAAAACATACCAGCATGAAATAAGATGCATTGTCTACAAGTTGTCAGGAACAACTGAAGTTTCTTTGATTTGGTCTGACATTCAATTCTAAAATATGCAAGTGCACATTCATATGTGCAGAAGAAATTAGCAAAAAACATCCCTCAGCCCTCCTTTCATTCCTAAGGTCTGCCTCATTTCTTTGTGACATAAAATCACATCTACATTTGTAGTTTACACTGAAGCCTCAGTAGCTGAGAAGCTGATGACCACAGTGTTTACACTCTATGGCTGCTTTCTTCGCAAGACTACAGAGGGATGAATTTTCTTTTCTGCTGCTTTTTGGCTCTTGAACCCACAATTGTTTTTTTTAACCAGAGGCAAGCATCCTCTGACTGTTGTCACACACTTGTTACTTCCATCTGTGGCCACTTTTCTGATCGATGACATCAAAATATTCTCACTGCTTTCAAGATAAGAGGGCTGTAATGAGATGTATGCTAATGCTTTTGATTAGATGTGTTGCGGTTTTGTCTTTTGTGTGTTGCTCTTGCTCTGACTGAAGATTTTAGTTCTTGGAACTATCCCGGGCAACATTTTGTCCTGTTTCATAGCAGTGTTTGCTGACCGAAAGTTATGTTTTCTCCTTATCTCCATTAAACAGATGTAGCAGAAAGTACATGGCACTTTCTTTGATAAAATATTTTTGTGTTTGCCTGTGCAGGAAAAAAAAATTTGCAGTTACACTGTGCATTGTCTTTTACATCTCATTAAATGTTCCTTGTTATTGTTCTTATTTTTTTTTGTTTGCCTTTAGATGATTGATTGTCAGATTACTGTGATCCACAAAACTAAAAGCTAAACATACAGTGCATACAAAGGAGTAGCTTGCTTGATTTGACTCATTCATGGGTAATTGAGAAAGCAGACAGACAACACACCTGTCTGTCTGGAGTGCTAATGTTTGTTTCTTGGCCACACATCCTAGGGAGCATACATGCCATCTACTGTAAACTACCCACTCGGCCCTATTATACATAGTGATATGATAGTAACATGCTGGTAACTCAATTTATAGCCATAGGGAACTGCAGATGTCTTATAACATAAGAAAAATAACCTACCGAATAGTGCCTTATGTACAAAATCACAACCATTTTGTTGAAGGGAATAATGATTCTCTGAAATGGTTGCTGAAATAAGCTCAGTTTGTTAATGCAGTACATTAGTATAGTAAAATACATTTTAGACCACGGGAAGGATATTTGTTGCAGTTTAATCCTCTTTGTGGAAGAGACCTTCTATGTTTTGTTAGGTGGCACGAAGTGGCCCTAAAGAGGACATTAGACTTGTGACACATTTCAACCATAGTGGCATTTATCACATTTTAACAGCACAGAAATCATCTGCTCCCAAGACCTCTGTCCTTTAGCGGATTTATAACCTTGTGGAGGTTTTATAACCTTTCATATTAAATGATACAAATCACATACTTTGGCTAAATGTTAAAACCATGTTTACAGTAAAGTTCAAAAGCTAATTAGACTATAGTCATGTTACTGGACATCATGAACCATTTTTAGCTTGGTACAATTAATAGTAAAAATCATTTTGTTCTTCTTTTCCCTTCACGTTTTCTCTGTTTACTTCCGTATATGGTATTTTAACAGTACTACCAAGTGCCAGTACATTCCTAACCTCTGTTTACTGTAGTTTTACGTTTTGCCAGGAAAGAATGAGTTTCAGTATATTTGTGTTTTCTCTATTGGATTCACGTGTTAAAAGTAAACCAACACACTAGCTGAGCACTCTCCTGATCGTTGGTATGCTTAAACTGTTGACTTTAGGTTACTGTGGCAGCCGAGTGATTGACACTTCAGATGATTGTTAGAATTGCTGGGGGATATAAGTCCCGCCCTTCGAGGAATTACTATAACCAAAACAACCCCTCCCACTCCACAGAGACACAGAGAGAGAATAGGAAAGTCATGTAAGTCAGAGACAGAGACACAGACATAAACAGACAGAGCAAGAGGGACAGAGGTAAGGACGGAGGGAAAAAGAAAAGTGGAAGGAAGAGGAGATCTTATTTCCTCTAGTCAGGAAAAAATACACAGAGACTTGAAATAGAGAAGCAGAGTGAGTGCATGGCTGGATTAGGAAAGAGGAAGATCGCACGCTGATCTGGCAAGAAAGATAAGTGTGGGAGAGAGAGACTGAGAGAGAGAGCAGGGTAAATAAGGACCCACTGTAAAACAATTGGAGCTGGAGGAGCAGCAGCAGTGTGGAATCCTGTTGGATGGAGGATTTGATCTGACTAAACTCAGGAACTCAGGTTTAGTCCCAAACAGCTCGCAGACCTGACTGCATCACTGGAGCGAGAGAAGAAAGCTCCCACTGGATCACTTCAGACCAGTGAGGACTGTGGTCTGACCACAGCAGAGGGCTGAACAGTGGGATCCAGGTGGCTCAAAGGGTGTGCGAGTGTCTTTCTGTGTGTGTGAGGGCAGTGTGCATATGCAGTGTTTGTGGATGTGGGAGGACAAGCCAGACCATGAGTATCATACTTAAACCACGGTCGCGCTCTACCAGCTCACTGAAGAACACAGAGGGAATATGGTAAATAGATGGGGAACTTCACCCGATCGGAAAATGTCCATGTTAATCCTGATGTGTGTGTGTGTGTGTGTGTGTGTGTGTTCATGTCTTTCTGTTGTTATCTGGACAAATACCATAGTTGTGAGGACATGTTGGCTGATTGTCA
>OMLM01014322.1:40257-60618 GCA_900302695.1 Helostoma temminkii | reverse complement strand
CACTTCAAAAAGCACTCAGAAATGGTTACAAGTGCTGGAGGGTTCAGAAATGGCCAGCAATGAGTCCAGATCTGAATCCCATAGAACGTCTGTGGAGTGATCTCAAAACAGGAGTTGGGAGAAGGCATCCAAATCTGAATGACCTGGAGCAGTTTGCAAAAGAAGAGTGGTCCAAAATTCCAGTAGAGAGGTGTAAGAAACTCATGGGCAGCATGTAGCTCAGTTGGTAGAGCAGTCGTCTTCCAACCCCAGGGTTGTGGGTTCAATTCCCTGTTCCTGCTGGCTACATGCTGAGGTGTCCTTGGGCAAGACATTGATACCCATAGTAGTCCCACACTTGTAAGTTGCTTTGGATAAAAGCGTCTGCTAAATTACTAAAATGTAAATGCATTCATGGTTACAGGAAGCAAGTGATTTCATAGATTTTTTTTTCCAAAGGGAGTGCTACCAAATATTAAAAAATAAATAAACATGCGAGTACAAAAACATTTGCAACTGCAACAATTTTCAGAGAGAAGGTTGCATTTTCTGACTGAACTGCCATGGCTGATATTTTTGGCCATGACTGTAATTTGGCTGCAATTTCATTTCCTATTTGCATATTTGCAATTGCGAATCTGTTGTATAGAACATAATTTGTAGGAGACGGGTCTACTATCATAATACAACATATCAAACATACTGTTTGGTATAGTGTTGTTAATTTACTGGAAAGTACCAGTTTATTAGCTGTGTGTAGCCTATAGATTGATATCTGTACACATAAGGGATACACACAGGATACACATACATGCATAAATATACAGTAAACATATACATTAAACAGTCTCCCCTTCAATACACAAGATCACATTGTAGTCAACGAACTGCCTGTCCACCAGTGTAAGCTGCCCCTGTTTCTGAAGGGCATAGTTACCTAATTTTCAACATTAATCAGAGGTGATGTGTTCCTCTCATCATTTTTCCTGCATTAGTATGAATAACATAACAGCACTATGCAACTGAGCAAAACATAAAAGACTTTAATATAGGTAACTGTTGCATAGGCAAGTGGATGTGTGGACAAGTGCACAGACATAAACACATGCATGTATGCCATTGCCCTTGAAAAAGAGTTATATTTCTTAAACATGAATCTATCACATTAAGACAAAATTAGTTCCCTTGGAAAACACTCACTTTGCTTGTTGTCTCTCTGTCTTTCTCCCAATACTCGCTTGTCACTGTCTTTGTATCCATGGGATATTTTAGAAGAAAAAATAGGCACTGAAAGTCAAAGATTCTTATAGAAAACAGTGTCACCTACTGGTTTAACCAGAATTTATTAGGTTAAACCAGTTATTAGATCTGTCTTTACAATTTTTATAGCAAAATCTAAAATGGATCATAGCTTTAGAATTAGGAAATATGAGAAAGCTCTTAAAATTTTACGTTATCAGATTAGCACAAACCATCACACAGTAACAACACATGGAGCTTTTGGGATACTTAGGGAGTCTATTTACCTTGTTGGTAATCCAGCTTCATAAATTTGTAGCTTAACAGATTTAACAAAGTACTTTTACAAAATATTACAATTTTCAGTATAATTAAGGTTTTAATCTGTATTAACTGCATGAAGTAATAAGTCTATAATATTTATTGATGTGTGCATTTTGGGCAAAATAAGAAAACATGACTCATGAACACATCAACGACAACTTTACCACAGAACGCTGTGGTTGTTTTGTTATTTGTTAATTCTGGAAAAAGTCAAAAGAGGAGAGCACTATATTAGTTTTAGTAAATCTGTCACGTTCCTGTTCCCTTTTTTTTCTTTAGCCACCCTCCTTCCTTTCCTTATCATGCACCTCTTCAGGAACACATGCAGGCTGAACACCCACAGATGCCTGCATGACGGGGCAGATAAGGGAAGATACTGTTGAGAGTTGCGAAGCATGATATTAAATTGCCTATTTCAGTGATTTCCTTTTTTATGTGTGTGTGTGTGTCATGGGGAGGGAATCGTCTCCTAATGATTTTTTGTATTTGTTTACTATGTAGCCATTAGCCCTACAACCACAAATTTGTCTGATACAGTATACTACACAAAGGTCGTCCAACTTTAACGTCCCTGTAGGTTGATTGTTCCAACTCTCTAATATGACTAGAGTGGCCATTAGGCATAAGGACGTCTGGGTTAGGTTTAGAGAAACAAACACAGGCTTAGTAACAGTTTTTACTCAAAAGTTGCTCTTCGCTTAACTTCTCATGACGTTCATCACGACCTGTGTCATGTGACTGGGTTGAGATTAGCTACGGACACATCTCAGTTAGGAACTAAATAAACATGGTTAGGCTTACTAAAAATGTCACCTTTTATCCTTAATTTCACCCGACGTTCATCATGTGACAAACATGAAGGTCAAACGGGTGACTGACATCACGTGACTAGTGACAATACCATCAGTAAAAAGCAGTCCCACTATCCTCCTGGTGAAATCTGAAGGAATAAATATTTGGTGGCCATTTCATGTTCTCTACAGCCACTAGATGTTGTGAGAAAGTAAGACCTACGTGTTACAAAGTTCTAAAATATTCTTTTCCACAGTAGGACACTTCTTACTACACAACAGGACAGGACTAACACAAACACACACACTCACAGCTATGCATGTGGTATCAAGATTTTATTGAGTATAAAGTGATTTGCACCATCAAGCACTGGGGGCAGACAGCTTGTCCCTTGTGCAGCAGTCTGGAAGGCCAGAATCCCAAAGGTCAGCTGTGCTATGCATAAGCAGACATGAACCACTGGCCCGGGTGTTTTCAGCAGCATGTGAGGCAGCTCACAGATAAGCACAAATCAGAAACAGTGCCAGTCAGAACTTTTAAGCCTTTGAGCACCATCTGGTTCTGGGCCTATCCAAGAAGAGCAAATCCCAACAGGTTAGGAGGGACAGGAGGACAAACAAGAGAAAGTTAGACTTTTTGCTATTGACACTAACACAAGCCTTTGATTTAAGGTTTTACCAGCAGAACGGAGTCACTAATTATACAATTATTATGCTGAATACAAGAATAAAATTGGATATATAACACAGATTTTAGATATGTTTGTCATTGTTTAAATAATATAACATTTAGAAGGAAAGCATAAAGAGTTACAGCTTCTTGTTTAACCACATGCAATTGAAACACTTTTGTGTTTTTTTACATGATTTCACTGCATGTTGTTGGCACATACGATATAGTGTCAAACATGCACAGGTGCAGAAATTGGGAATATAATAATAATGGATTATATTTTGAACAAAACAGGTTATGTATACTAGGTATTTTCTGAGCTTGATCCCACAGTCAAACTACACCCACCGATAAACTCACTTGACTATTTGCCTTCTTTTCAACTAGTGCTAACACACAGGCACACACACACAGGAGTTGCCTGGCATCCTTCAGTCATCCTAATGATGTCCACTGAGCCACTATGGGGAGAAATAAAGAACTTCAGAAAAACTCACTAATGCTCTCTGTGTTATGAGAATTAGCAAATATCCTCTGCAGTGATATTCAAAAGCAACACAACATATATTTTTGAAGACTTGTATACTTTCAGTCAGTGTTATAGGACATTCCCCATGTTTTTCAGTTGACAAAGAAAATAATATATCTTTAAATTTTACATGGTTTCATCTTTGTTTGCTTTAATAGTCATTTAAGTGCAAAGTAATAAGTGGTAGCAACAAATTTCTAGAAGTAGAAATGATCATAAAGTAAATGTGCACTTACGTTTGACCTTTAGCCTACTTTGCTGGATCTAAAACTTGTGCCTCCTGCTCCTGGTTACAGATATACAGAACATGTTGACTTTCACCTGCCTCTTTTCCTTGTATTTGCGACCACAGTGTTCTTTGATAGGTACTCTTTGTGACTTTGAGGAGTTTCATTCCCTGTGTCGCACTGGTATTAACAGTGATCTATGGTAGATGATTGTTTTGTTGTCTCTGTGTGTCCTGGCCAGTAATTTCAATGAGTAACTGGGGACATTTTATGTTGTTATAATTACCATTGGAAATACTCAGGGAAAGGTTTGTACCCATGCTAGACATTCATCATGACTTCTCCTGCCTCTGGGCTGTACAGCTCCACTGCTTGATAAATCGTACACTTGAAATAGTTGGATTAAGACAATTCTTTATGTAAGTGTGGTCAGGTGCATGTTTTAGCTCTTCCATGCAACTCCAGAGTTGTATTGACAATGTCACACAGTGCAGTATTGTCTTTTGTAACCTCTTAAAGTCATAGAAAACTTTTATATTTGTACTTTTAGCACAAGTAATTGGTCCTCTTTGAAAAGAAGTAAATGCACTTACATTAGGAGCTAAAACAGTTCCGTAAAAAAAGAAAGGTCCATCATTTGCAGTTACTGTTGCAAAAGAAGATCTAAAAGTGTTTGCTTATTTTTTCTAATGCTAATTTGATGTGTGCATTCAGTAACGACATAAAAGATTGTAAATGTGCTATTAGCTTAAGCACATACCATTCTTGCAGCAAAGAGAGATTTAAAATTAACTTTCAAATGTAAGCTTTTATTACTTATTGTTTATTTTAAGTTCATGAAATCTGCACACAGATGTGCACAGAGTACATTTCTCTCTTTGATGCTCATGTGAGACTGTGCTGCACAGATATAAAACTGGCTTTTGTGCTGCCAGCACTGAGCAGCATGTCATTGTTCCATGGTTTCAAGCATTTGCACAATGAGGCTTATGCCAGTGATGGTCTGTGTATGTGTGTTTATCAAACCGTATGTGAACAACCCACTTGTAACGATCTGCTCCACCAGTCAACAAGCAGCAACACCTTCCATTTGACTATTGAGGTCAGCCATCCTCGTAACCCGCTGGTGCTGCCCATAGAGCAAATGGAACCTGACGTCGGTAAGTAGTCCTCCCCGCAGTCCGTACAGGTGGCAGTGCAATCAGTTGTCCTGTCCTTTAAATTGGGCTGACTGCTCCAGCACTTTAAAACAAACAGGGGAGCAGAGTCTCAATTGCTTTTATACCAAAATATGGTTAGGGATAACAAGTCTGTTTTCTTTGATTATCATCCTGTTTTTTTTCTTTGGACTGTGTGCAGATGCAGTTGACAGGTTATTAATATGAATGACTGTACAAATCCTTCACAGTGTACTGTAAATAGATACTTTCTCATCTTTGGGATGGTAGCTAGAAGAAAAGTACAAATCTTATTTTCTCAACTGCCAAATTTTAAGTGAAAGCAATTTATTTGTGTCAGACAGAAGGCACTGATACTTTGAGCCTCTCACCACTGGCTCACTGTATGCTCTGCACCACACTGGGGTTCAAATTAGATTGACTGTGGCACACTCAATGTCATGCCCAGTTTCCTTCTCTAGGCACAGCAGTTTTCGCTCTGGGTCCAAGTCAGATACATTTCTGTATATGTGATGAAAATGTCAACATATTTCTGGATATTTTTAATGGTTGTCAGTTGTACTGTCTGAGAGGTGTGGTAATATCCAAACAAACTATAAAATGGACCAAAAACAAAACTTGTCATAAAGATTTAGCATGGTATAGTCTCCATGGCATTGCTGGGGCTGGAGCTATGTTCACATACCAAACCTTGATACCAATATCTTGCATGTTTTCTCTAATAACATGCAACAAAAAAAACAAATAGATTTGTTTTCTCTAACAAATCTGACATTTCTTAATCTTCCAGTTTGCTTTTGTTAATGTTGTTGTTCTCCTCTGTGTTCAGAACTGTGAGGATCCAGGCAAACTGCACATGCGCAGGGTAAGTTATTAAAAACGCATGAATTCCTGTCTGACTGTTCTGACAGTGGCTGTATTGTTAGAAATAGGATACAAATCAGATTGGACACACAATAAAAGTGAGCAAGATCTGATATAAGAAACTTTACATTTGTTCACACCACCAAGAAAAATCTGATCTGATTTACTGGGTCCAATTGAGAGAAAGATAAAGATAGTAACAGTAAATGCTGGACCTACAGTATATAACTCTATATGGCCCACAAACTAAAACCCCAGATGATCCTGGAGCAAATAAGTCTAAAACACCTGGAAAAGCATAAAACAGAGATATAATTCTAGATAATTCCCATGAATGTTGGGCTAAATAGGATTAAAACACAAGTAACAGTGCCATTGATCTTGAGATACATTTAGAACTGGAAGTTGACTAAATGATGTGTCCTGGATTTTGTACGGGTGAACTTTAATTTAAAGCATAAACAGTACCATGATATAGCAAAAAATGGTTGTTTCACCAGACTGAATTTCATCTGGTGTTCATCACTGGTGTTTCATCTATCTTCTGAAATGTGTCAGTGAAGATTCTTAATCGTCCAGGTGAAGTTATCTTTATTAAAATTGAGTCTTGGCACCTGGATATCTGTCTGTTAGGTCAAAAGGTCATCCAAGTACCATCTTTGGTCTGAGAAAAGTTGGTTAAAGACAACTTTAAAGACAAAGGTTTTCACTTCACACTTTCTATGAATAGGCTCTTTAGGTGGACAATGGAAGGGGAGGGTGTGGGAAGATGTAACAGTCACACCTCTGGTGGACCCTCATACCAACATACAGTGGGTCAGGGTTAGGGTTGGGTCAGGGTGGGTATTCTTCTGGGAACAGATGAAAGGGCAACAGGACAAATTGGAGCCAGGTTAATTTTGAGGCCTCCACCTCTGCTGAGTGAAGGAGTATTCATTTGCACATGCAAAGCTTCCTGGGTCCCTCTCTTGAACCACTTGTCTTCTCTGTCCAAAATGTGTACATCATTGATCATCATCATTCACCTTCATTTAAACGTCCTTTAGATGAAGATGAATAAATGAACACATTCTAGTCCCGAGGTGCTGCTCCTTTTTGTGCTGGTCTATTCTCTTGTGTAGCGGCTGTTTAGTTCCTCCAGTGTACAGCTCTGAGCACTCTTTGCTGCATTACAGCGTGTACACTCATCTTGTGTTTTGATGTATAGTCTTTGGAGTGGATGAGTCTCTGTTTCAGTGTGTTTGAAGTGGACCAGTGAAAGAATTGCCAGTGAGATGTAAGATGAAAGTGAGGATTTTTTGGAAAACACCACATAACTGGTCCAACAGCTAAATTGAAAGTCTTCTTCAATTCTTACTTAAGGTGGTGATCATCAGTACTTAAGTAGTTGTAGTCTCACATAAAATGAGCAACTACAGTAACTAGTTGACACTACTGAACTATCTTTGGTCTGCATGAGTGCATTATGATCAATGCACTTTTTACCCAGGAGCAAACTGCAAAGCTTTTATTTTAAAAACTCCCAGTGCTCGAAAGATTCCAAGTGGAGAATCACTTTAAAACGCTTACAGTAACCTTTGGTTTTAGGTTTTGCTGTTAAAAAAATAATTATTACATTTCAGACACTGGGTCCTGGGTGCTGAGTTGTATGAGTATACTTTTTAAAGCATTGCTAGTGAGATGTTCTGAAGTCCTCATCATTGCCATCTGTAATACTGGAGTGACATGGCAAGGCAGAGCTTCTGCAATGACTCACATCTCTACAGCTAACAAAGTTCTAAAAAAATAATGACAGATTTGAATCATTCGTATATAAAGCTACACAGCCACATTTGATGTGTAACAAATGCTGTTCCAGGGGGCCTTTTTTGTTTCCATTTTCCATCTGTGAGAATTTCTGATGAGAAGAATTACATGCCTACAGCCACTGGTGTAGCTGCTCTGAGCCACCAATCTCAGCCAAGAGACCAGACACGTGGATACAAGCTCAAAGAAACATACACATATACATATTCACACACACACCATGGCAATAGTATTGTATTTATGCACCTCACTCTTTCATACTGTATCTATTACATCATTCCCTGCTCAAGGGACTTTGCTGCCTTTCAACTCACTGTCACAAAAACAACTTTTCCTCTCAGGCAGTCCAAGGACATGACTAATACATGACTCACTGTGGAGTTCTGACCAAGAGTAACAATCACTTTATGTGGTGCTGTACACAGATCATACTATATTTGCTATATCAGCCAGGACAGGCCTTAAATCTATGACAGGGCAGACATATACAGATTGAAACAAACATCCACATTTGCATCTGCAGACAGCATTTTTGAGGTTTCCCAGAACAGCAGAGTAAGGTGAAACACAAAGAGTAAAATTTTGCGCATACCTTCATACTTTCAAGTACAGAAACAACTTTACAAAGTAAAGGTTTTATCTCATATTAATCTCTGCAGCCCATGATTGCAGTCCAGTCATAAATCATATAAAACATATACTAAAGTTTCCACTTTTTACAGTGTGTTTACTTCACATTAAGATTACAACACTAACACTATTACAACACTAAATAGTATGCACTTGATGTTAAAGAAAATATGTATCTTATGTATCATATTGTGCATCACAAAAACAAACATGAATGTAAATGCAAAATGTGAAATGTTCAAAATGAAAATATGTTACCTCTGTTACAGTAGCTATGTATATTTTACACAGAGTTATACAACTGGATTTACTTCTAGTAACCAGACAATATTACATAATGACCAGTGCTTGTTTGTGCTTATCAATTAAAGCACCAGCTGTTAAGGACCATAGCAGTAACATCACTAATTGTTGCAGTTTTGCAGGAGCAATATTTGCCTATTCTTGCAGGATACAAGACTTCAGCTGCTCAATAGTTTGCTGTCGCCGTTGTCTGATTCACTTCTTCGTGATGCACATTTTTAATAGGAAACAGATCTGGACTGCAGGCAGGCCACTCTGTGTCAACAAAGCCACACTGTTGTAGCACATGCAGAATGAGGCCTGGCATTGTCCTGCTGACTTTCCAGATAAAGATGTTGCCTTGATGGCTCATAAATATACCTGTGTCAATGACCACTTCACATGTATGCAAGTCACCCATGCAGTGGGCACTACAGTATTGCACCCCCATGCCATCAAAGATGCTGGCCTTTGCACCATTTGCTGATAACGGTCTAGATAGTCTTTTTATCTTTGGCACAATAAACCTCACATCTGTTTTCTGAAAACAAGTTTAAACATGCATTTGTCTGACCACAGAACACATTTCCACTGTTTTTGTGCTTAATTTGGCCCAGGCCAATAGACAGAAACCTCATCAATGATATTAATCTAGTACAGGTTAAAATGCGTATCAAAATGCATTACATTATTACTTTAGGTAAGAATGCGTCTGTTCTCACTTACAAGATGTAAGAGAGTAAAATTATTGTACAGTGAAATACAAAATGGCAGGTGAAGCTGGGATATATGGAGATTCTCCTTTTCAGTCACATAACAAAAACATTCAATGTGCTTATATGTTCCTGACACTAAACTTGACTCATTTAATTTGTCAAAGAACCAGGAAGTATCTGACATTTTGAATTATATAAACATTATCGGTATTCATTATCTGCACTGTACACCACATTGAAGTGTCATTTTATTTCCATGTTTGTGTGTCTTTTATACTTTACTTGGTAATGAAAGTGTCTCTGCTTGACTCACAGTGTATAATATACATAAAGACATAGTTATTAATAAGAGCCACATGTGTGTATATACATATATGTGTATCAAGCTTTACCCTATGAATGTTTATATGTAAAAAGCATAATTATTTCTACTTAAACAACATAAGAAGAAATAGATTAATCATCCACTCTTTTTGAGTTGGATGCAGCTTATTCTTTAGTTTGGCAGCCCATTTCCAATTAACCACCATGTCATCTGATTATTAAAACTGTGTTTTTTTATTTGGTCTTATCTTTAATATGTGTTTTTTGTTCAGTGTTATGCACAAAAGCCATAGTTATGTCTTTTGTTTCTCCCTTGCCTTGTTCTCATGCAGCATAATTCATAGATTTGTGTTTGCTTTTAGAACCTCAGGAGATTTGATTTACCGTCACTTGAAGTAAAAAGTCATTTTGTTTCAGTACATTACAATTCACAGCAATGTTCTTGGTATTTTTTTGTCATTACTTTTCCTTTGCACACATCGTAAATATGTAGAATGTAGCTATCTATTTTTTGACCATTTCCATTTCTATAATGTCTTATAATTATTCAGATGCCCGTCTGCATGCCTCACATGCTCTTACGCAGTTGAGCAATTCAGAGAATGTGTGATGGTATCAAATCATTTTTCTGCAACTAATACATTTAAATCAATCCTCACCTATTTTCAGGCATGTGCATTATTCATAGCCACAACCATTTTCAGTCTATTCTGGAGCTGTCTCTTGGTTTGCAGTGGATGCAATTGGCTGTGATATTTGTTTGTATGAGTTTGCGTGGTTCTTAGTCTATTGTGGGTGTTTAGATGGATGTTCTTGATCACTTCTGCAAAAACCTCGCATCATGGAGAAAACATTGTGTTCCTGAATGAATGTATTACTGCATAGTATCCACTTGGAATCAAAATTACTTAAGGGAGCTGTAGTATCGCAGCAGTAATACTGAACACTGCATAATAAAATGACTGAGTTCTGAATGAGAGCAGTATATGCTCCCATTTCCCAGTTTATACCAGTTCCGGGCACACTCTGTGCTGCTCAGGAAAATACATTTGATAATAAAGACAGTGTGGCCAGTGTGGTTTTAAAGATAGTGTTGCAATGTCCCTTTGAGAGCAAGTATCTGAAGGCTTAATTTTAACAAAGGAGATACCAGAATGAAGCCAAAGCTTTTACTATGGGCTGTGTAATCAGGGGCACACTCGATCTAAGCTGCATCTAATTTCCCTATCATCCTAATGAAATCAGTGAACCCTTGCTGCTGGCTCACTCTCTGGACAAATGTCAGCTAATTGCTTGAAATGTCAAATTTATGTATGCGTCTTCAGCAGTCTTCACATGCATAACATTATTCCAGCTTTGGTGACTCAAGAACTCATGAGACAAGATTAACCTCACAGACAGCACATCTGTAAGTGTCTCACATAAACTGAGCAACTACAGTTGATAAAAGCAAAGTGTCCTTTGTGCTATGATATAAGAAACATTAAAAGGAGAGTCCAGTGAATGCACATACTGTGCATGCTTTTAAAATAATCACTGTAACACAATAAAAACCATGGAAACTGTGGAAGCTAAGTGCACCTTGGTTGTGGTTGAAATAACAATGATCATACAGGCTGTCTTTCCACCCCCCCTTCTTCAGTTCTGTACATTTCAAGTCTTTTTCACACCTTTTACATTTCACTGTCAAGACAAAAAGTTCATTTTTGGACAAAGAAGTTTTGTTTTAAGTTATAATCTATAAAATAATAGCTCCTCATGTTATTTATTATTATTTTGTATCCAAAGATTCCTTGTAAATTAATAGAAAATAAACAGGAGTAAAAGTATACAGTACAGCTTTTAGCTTTCAAAAAGGTGAAATGAAATGTACTTTAAATATCATAGAAATGGAGAGAGTCATGCACATGAGCTACACAGTGTACTGTGACCTTTTCCTCATTTATGTTCTTGTGAGATTACATTTGATGAAGGAAAATATGAAAAAAATCATTTTACAGTGAAAGTGTCAAAGGTTGCAGTAAATACATGTACTGCACCGTCTCATCTCTTATTAGTAAAGGTCATTTGGTGTTTGTGATAAATTAAAAAAATCAAAATTTGTAGAACAGAACTTAAAGATTAAAAGTTTGTAAAGGAAAAGCTACAATTCATACCTTTGCCACAGATAGTTACAATCTCCTGGTTGTAAGGAACATGTAATAATTTTGCATGTATGGTTCATGTTCAGTAATTCATACTGTAATTTAAATTAATTTAGATATCCAAGAGCTGACATTCATGACTGAGCTACCAACCCAGTCTACTAAAAATTAAGTTCCAATGCAACTAAACTGCAGTCACGATTATTTATTTTATGAGAACGGTAATTGCAATTGTCAACATAATGATCATATGTTCACAGTTAACGTAAATGACAAGTCACAAATACATTAATACTTAACATATCAATTAAATGTCCATATTTTTGTCTACCAAGCTATCCAATCTACAACATCCCTTTTTCTCTTCTGCTAAGATATCTGGTCTTGCAGATCAACATGCTGATATATGACTCCAACTTTATTAACTTGTTTTATGGTTGGGTTCAGGCACTCACAGTACTGGCTTAAGGTCAGAGAAAAAGATTGTGGGCTGGGTATTATCCAAAAATGAACAGATCATTTCACACACAATAAACGCCCACCATCCACCCCAACCTCCTCCTTGCAGCTAAATTGGAGCTACAGGACATTCTCCACAACATCACACTGTTGCACTAAAGACCAGTGAAGTGCAATTGGGGAGATGAAAAAACTAAATTGTACCGGTATGCACACATCACTTAATTTGTGTTTGATTTGAGTTATTGCCTTTTGTTTCTGGCATCAGACAACTGCTGTCAAGCTTAGTCTGTCCCTCTCTGGCAGCTCAAATAAAACGTCAAAGACATTAACAGTTAACTGTTTTTAGCACTCTGTGGGATGCAAAATAGCACAAAGTGCAAAACAGTAAGAAAGAAGTGAAGATGAAAGAAGAGAGTTCATATCTCCCTAGGAGTCCTTGAAATAATGTTTTCAATTCTTGTCTTAGTTACATAATGAAAAGTAAAGATGTTGCCGCCTTGTTATCTAATCTGAGAAGAAGGTATTGTCTTCCTCACAAACACTGTATATTCACACATGACTCAATAGGCTGAAGAAGGAATTTGTACAGTTGAGATAATAAATCCATGTGTCAGTGTTCTTATCACTAGACTTCAGAATACATTGCAAACTGCATTTTTTCATATTTTTGTTAAGTACGGGAGTGTGAGACTTGTTACATAGTTTTCATTTGATAGAAGATAGTAGAATCATATGCAAAATGTGTAACTGTGCCCTCATCTAACCTCAATACACTAGCATCAAGGAGCTTGAATAGCCAGTGCCCATTAAGGCACAGATTGGCTGATTTGTGTGTCATACTTCTGTAGGATGGGAGGTGGATGTCACTGCAGTGAAACTCTGTACTGAATCTGAGATGGAGACTCCAAGGATGGCTTCGCTATTCCATCACTTCGGGGCAGTCACACTGTGCCAAATATGTGCTTCTCCAACAGAACATTATCTGAGGTAGCAGCAAAGCCAATAGCAAGGTTATTTATCCTTCTCTCTATGAGAAGCATAAGATGTAGCTCAGGAAGTAGAGCAGTAGTCTATTATATGCAAGGTTGGTGGTTTGTTCCCAAGCTCTGACTATACACCTGCTAAAATGCCCTTGAGCAAGACGGTGCACCTCAAATTAGTCCCAGTGGCAAAGCCAAGGCATTGGTGGTCCCATCACTATTAGTGTTTGGTTTCACTGCTAATGTTAAAAAGCAGCAGTGCATTTAATTCACCAACTGCAATTTGTTTATGAGATGATTATTTTGTTAAACCTGAACGGGAAGAAATATCCTGTTAAATGCTGCTGTAAATGTTAGTACTTTCTATTCTTACACTAGACTACAGACCCAAATTGCTAGTTGAAGACATCATTGAAAGGGTTAACCCAGGTTGAGCTATACCCATACTGCCTCAATGAATTCCCTTACCTGAATAAGTCAGCGAGCAAAAACAAGTCTTCATCCAGGTGTAGGGGTCAGCAGGTGCCAGACAGGACTTAACTGGCTGCGTTAGGTCATGTATTTTTATTATGCCATTGTTTTCAAAAGCTACACACTATTGCTTAGTGACAAGAACAAGCTTCAGGCAGCTTGTTTTTAGTGTGTTCTATTAACAGTTAATACCTCATACAATTATTTGAATCTGGACTGTAAATGTAGAAAAATACAGCAAGAATAATGAAACCAAAATACAAACCTCATTTCCAGAAAAGTTGGGACTTCTCAAATTCAATAAAAGACCTAAAAGTTGCCCTGCAATAGACTGGCGACCTGTTAAGGGTGTACCCTGCCTCTCGCCCGTATGGTAGCTAGGATAGGCTCCAGCATGCCTGCGACCCCTACAGGGATGAAGCGTTTCAGAATACGGATGGATGCATGGAAGACCTGACAGTTATCATTTTGCTTGCATTCTGTCATGATCCATGTCTTGTTTTTTATTTAATTTCAGTTTCTGCGCAGGTTTTCCATCTCCTCTACATTCAAGGTAAATACCAATTGTGTTAATTAATTGTTCCTTGACTCTAGCTCACCCCGGAAGTTGTGCCGCTCCTCCATCTTGAAGGACATTATTTTGCTCTGAGGAGAGATGTTTGAGGAGAAATATGAGAGGACACACAAGACCATCCATTTTCCAGACTGACACACCTCTTTAGTGGAAACCTGTCGATGATTGGCTGCAGCTGATTACTCTGATCTGGAACCACATCACAACACCAGTGCAGTTTATACGGAAATACACTGAGAACATTAAAAAAGAACCAATATAAGACACAAACATTTGTCTTAAAATCCATCATCTGGATCTATAGGTCTCAAAGACAAATACTATGAAAATATTAAATTATGAATTACAAATTATGAATTGAACTATTAATTACTAGAAACACACAGTTTTTGTGTAACATCTGTAATTTTCTACTATGAACACCATCTTCAATGAGACAGGAGAATTGGAACTTGGCAAAAATATAACGTACAATATATTTACATCATTTGTTTAAATTATTTTAACTAATAATGCATTTCTACAAATCTATGT
Source organism: Helostoma temminkii (assembly GCA_900302695.1). Taxonomy (NCBI): domain Eukaryota; kingdom Metazoa; phylum Chordata; class Actinopteri; order Anabantiformes; family Helostomatidae; genus Helostoma; species Helostoma temminkii. The sequence goes on along the minus strand of OMLM01014322.1, from coordinate 45,891 downwards.
AATCATAATCAGGATTAATGAGTATTGGCAGAATAACTAATAAATGTGTTTGTTTAAAAATCATGAGCTGATGCACCCATGATTTTAGTATTAATAGTCTAAATGATGATGACACACTCATGACAAATAAAAATATAGAATAAGGTTGTAATAAATAAGCAGATGCTTATATTCATAATAAACATTACAACATACAGACAGTGGTAACTGTTTACATTTTGGACAAATACAAACTCTGATCCAGTAAAAGTGGCCACAGTAACTCCAAAGTCCGACTGATAGCTTATCCATAGCTGATTTACAGCTGATCCACTTCATCAGACAGAGATGTTGTGGCAGATGACAGTTCAGAGGAAAGGCTGTCTCATGTTTCCCAAAAAACCACATCTACTTAGTTTAAAAACAGACCTGCCAGCTTCAGTACCCTGCCAGATTGTCTGCTTACCTGTCTTTAAATGTGACTCTCCAGAAATCTCTCCTGTTACCTACTCTGCCTGACCTGAGCCTCTGCTCTGACAAGGAGAGATCTCATCTCTTGGTTCCTGTTTTCCCTTACCTGCTTGACACCTGTATTCATTTTTTATAAGAAATCCTTTAAAACGTACTATACCTGTGTGTCCAGCTGCATTTCTTGGTCCTATAAAAACAAAACTGACACGCTTGTTTGTTTTATCTGACAAATAAAACACTTGTATTTTATAAATATAAGCATGTTTGGGTCTAGATTGCTAACAGGTGCATAAAAGTAAATATAGTGGGTGACTTTAACAACCATGTAGATGCTGACAGTAACTGTCTTAACACTAATTCAAGTCGATTATCTTGTAGATAATGCTGCAGCTTCACCGCGTACAGTACCTCATACTGTTGCCCCTCTGAAAAAGGTTGTGAATCAGAGATCTTAATGCAGACATTGCGAAAGCTGGAAAGGAGATAGCGTCCCACCAATTCAGATGAAGTTTAAAAATATATTTAAAAAGCCCTTCGTAAGGAAAGGTCTACATATTATTCATCATCAATAGAGGAAAATAAAAATAACCCTAGGTTTTTTTTCAGCACTGTAGCCAGGCTGACAAAGAGTTATAGCTCTGTTGAGCCCAGTATTCCCTTAACTCTTAGTAGCAAGGACTTTATGAATTTCTTTACAAATAAAATCATCACCATTAGAGAAAAAAATTATCATATCAACCCTGCAACTAGAACAGACAGACTTGAATTACAACAGCTCATCTAAACCATCGACTTGTCTCTTAGACCCCATCCCAACTAGACTGCTCAAAGAAGTGTTACCTTTAAACAGCATGTCCATGTTGGATCAGATCAACTCATCTTTACTATCAGGCTATGTATCTTAGGCCTTTAAACTTGCTCTAGTTGCTCAAAAAAACTACCCCTGACTCTGGGATTTTAGTCAATTATAGGCCGATATCCAATCTGTGCTATATTTCTAAAATCCTTGAAAAAGTAGTTGCTAAACAATTATGTGACCACCTGCTCAGAAATAACTTCAGTCAGGATTTAGAGTACATCATAGTACAGAAACAGCACTGGTGAAAGTCACTAACAATCTGCTGTTAGCTTCAAATATTGGTTTTCTCTCTGTGCTGGTCTTGTTAGATCTCAGTGCTGCTTTTGACACTATAGATCACAATATTTTATTACACAGACTAAAACATATCACTGGGATTACAGGAGAGTTGGTTTAAATCCTATCTGTCAGATAGGTTCCAATTTGTTCATGTTAATGATGAGTCTTCCATGCATACAAAAGTTAGTTATGGAGTCCCATAGGGTTCTGTGCTTGGACCTTGTATTAGTAAGAGAGATCATATTTCTCCTACATTATCTTCCCTCCATTGGCTCCCTGTAAAATCTTGGATAGAATTTAAAATCCTTCTCACATATGAAGCACTTAATGATCGAGCTTCTTCAAATCTTAAAGACCTCATAGTACCATATCATCCCAGCAGAACTCTTCCCTCTCAGAGTGCAGGTCTACTTGTGGTTCCCAGAGTTTCTGAATGTAGAATGGGAGGCAGAGCCTTTAGCTATCAAGCTCCACTCCTGTGGAACCAGCTACCAGTTCATGTTTGGGAAGCAGACACGCTCTTTACTTTTAAGACTAGGCTTAAAACTTTCCTTTTTGATAAAGCTTATAGTTAGAGCTGGTTTCAAGTGACTCTGAACCATCTCTTAGTTAAGCTGCTATAGATTTAGACTGCTGGGGGACCTCCCTTGACACATTGAGCTCCTCCTCATTCCTCCATCTACTCATACAGCACCATTGTTTAATATTAACTTTGTGTCTTCTCTCTCGTAGTTGTGCTTCTCTTCCCTCCTCTCTCTTTCTGTAGGTATCATTGGCCTTGGAGCTGTGTGCTCCTGGTCTACAGTTGCTGGCCCATTCTACCTGCCAAGTGTTGTTACTATTGTTTTGTGTCCTGTTGTTTGTGACCTCTTTCTTTCCACCAACCCCAACCGGCCAAGGCAGATGGCTGCCCACCCCGAGTCTGGTTCTGCTGGAAAAGTCCCTTTTTAAAAAGGGTTTTTCCTCTCCATTGTTGCCTAGTGCTTGCTTAAAGGGGATTTGTTGGGTTTTTTGTATCATCTTAGATGTATTGTAAGGTCTTAAACCTTACATCGTAAGTGCCTTGAGATGACTTTTGTTGTAAATTGGCACTATATAAATAAACTTGAATTTAATAGAATTTAATAAAATCTAGCATACTGCCGTGTAATCTCCAATGACAAATATTTGCAGTTAAATGGATTGTACTGATGAGCTTGGTTTCTTTTCATGAATCATGCTTCACTGAGCTCATTAATGCTGTTGTGTTGGACTGGAAGCAGCTCTCTGAATCACAAAAATATTTGAGCAAACATTCTAGGGAAAGTAGCAAAATATTCAGCAATTACATATGGATATAATATTGTATTACTCACATATGGCCTGTTTCACTAAAGATTGGTTGTTGTACCAACAACATGTGCAATCTTGAGAACATGAGATGGATTTTGTATTTTTGTCTTTATAAAAATGCAAAGTGAGACATTTTTGCCCAAGTACGCAAAACACATGTACAAAATTAAAAATACATAAACTGAGCACACAAAGTGTGATTTATCAATCCTAAAAGTGATTATGATGAATGTATTTAATACATTTAAAAGACAGGTGCAATCTGCTTGGGCACAGATGGCTGCTGTTATTCTGGTGCTGAGGCATAGAAGGAATGAAAGATTGTATTGAAAGAAATGTTTACTCGTTTACATTTACATTAGGCAGATGCTTTAATCCAAACATACAAGTGAAAACTCAGTAAAATATTTGAAATATTTCATATATTGGTACATATAATGACACAAATATATTGATTGTCTCGCATTGCAATTTTGGAGGTATTCAGTGAGATATAGGCTGATGGAGCCATTCACAAGAGGGAGTCACACAATACCTGCCATGTCAAAACTTCTGAGTCTGAGTCTGTTTCATTCCAGCTTATTGCAGCTGTCAAGAGGTACTGGATGAGGTTAAACACAGCGTTCATTTGGTTTCCTGAGAGTTACAGGAGCAATTGACTAGAGTATACTATGCAACTTGTCCAACACTTTTCCATCCACCCCACTCCTCTCACAAACACACTGTATATGTGTTGGAATCGTAAGTATGTTCAACTGTTCAACTTGTTTGCAGCTCCAGTCAATGGTAAATGTTCTGCACTTTTGGTTTTCTTTTCTACCTTACTGGTACTCAAAGCGCTTTTACACAATGCTTTTTATTCATCCATTCGCACACACAAACACCAATGGCAGAGCTGCCATGCAGCTTACCTGACTCATCGCAACTTGGGGTTCAGTGTCTTACCCAAGGACACTTCAACATACAACTGGAGAGGCCAGGAATCAAACCACTGATCCCATGACTAGTAGACAGCTACTCTACCTCCTTAACTGCCCAGTGGTGTCATAATCAGTGTTGTGCTTGAACACCTTGTGTCAGTACATGATTAATTCATTACGAGGAACAGCTTCTTTTTCCAAACTAAGAGATGGTGAGTTTGGAGATGGTTGTGAGACTTACAAAATCACTACTTGCGTTACAGAATATACTGTATAATAATAGATACTTTATTGATCCCCTTGGGGAAATTGTTGTTTGGACAGCTGCATGTATAGAACAGCACTACTACAGGGTTTCAGTGTCTTGTCCAAGGTCACCTCAGCATGTTGCCACAGGAGAACTATGAATCAAACATGCCAACCCTGTGGTTGAAAGACGACTGCCCTACCAAATGAGCTACATGTCACTCCAGTAATGTGTCCATAGTGTCCATTTGCATGTCGGAGCAGACATTATTTATCTGTAGACATAATTTGTAATTTTAGGATACCAGAATTGTCTCCTGATGTGTAAACACACACACAACACACCTGCTGCATAAGGTAGTACCAAATCATTTGGCACAAGAAACAGACAGAGCAAACATTAAATATCAGCTGGAGTAGTCTGAGTCAGGGCGTGAAAAACAATGTAATAAAAATTATAAAACTGCTCCTTTTTTTAGAGGATTGACATGCGTCATCACTTTCTGTATATACAGAACAGTGTTGTATCCTGCTTAATTTTATGTTGGACTAAACTACCTTCAGCCATGAGAATGCTTTATGTAATGATTAGGCTGCTGTTAATGATGAGTATTTCTCTGTAAGATGTAATGAAATCACATTGGCTCATTAGCTAAGTTTGTTTTACTAAGTGCTGTAATGGTCTTCCAGCAAACCATCAGAACTAGACTGTTACATAATGTCTGCTGAGTGACTGGTAACTTTGGCACTAGCTCATCTGTCTACACACACACACACACACACACACTCGGGTGTGTCCAGGTGGTCGTGGGAGTTTCAATGGTGAGGACGTCCTCAGTTTAGCATCATGCCACCTAGCTCTCTGCAGCCTGAATACAACTCCTGCACACCTGGTCAACTATGTAGATGAGCTGTTGTCCTCCTCTTCAGCCTACCCTGCTGCACTATTCCTCCACTTCTCTTTTCCATTTCAACATATCCACCTGTATCTCCTTCTCATCATTCACTTATCCCACATATAATAATACCAACAAGTAGTTGGTATTATCTTTAGGTTTACGCTCACAGTGCTGGTTTAAGGCAAAAAAGTAACTGACTCTAGATTCATGTTTATTTACATTTAAACAACAATGAATAGTGAATAAACATGACAGTTCTCCACTATGTACATCCACCTTTCATCCCCACTCCTTCCTTGAGTTGAGAAATATAAAGCTTCTAAATGCAACTGGCACTTGAGAGACAAGGTCGATAAGTTTTTTTAAGCAAAATTACTATACTACTATATATGGACCACCTGTAGTGGTTAATTAGTGACTCTATATTGCCCATAGATGTGAGTGTGAATAGTTGTCTGTCTTTATTCTATGTCAACCATGTGGTAGACTGGTGACTTGTCCAGGGTGTACCCCCTGACAGCTGGGATTGGCTCCAGCACAACAGTAAAAAGCAGAAAGGATTAGGGATAAATGCTTCAGACCAGCAAACTGCCAAAACTTCTGCATTTATAGGGGTCTGCACACCTGCTGATGATCAGTTAATTGAGGG
>OMLM01014322.1:18887-32550 GCA_900302695.1 Helostoma temminkii | reverse complement strand
TGGCCTTTTTTTAAAAAAAAAAAAAAAAAAAATGTAAAAAAAAAAAAAAAAAAAAAGAGGGGGAAATTGAAACCTATTGGGCTTTTTCCTTTCGAACCAGCAAATAGGTTTTAAGAAAGCATGTTCAAACCAAAATCCTGACTGTGTCCACCTGTTTTTCAAAAGAAAGTCACATTTAGTTCACTCCACTGTGATACTGGGGGACTTAAAGGCACTTTTAAATGTCAGCCATGGAATCAGAAGGTGTTTTTTTAACTTATGAAAGCAGCTAAAACTGACAGCAGCTATGAGGAAATGTCAGTGTCAATGCACTCTTGTTACCTAAACTGAAAAATAAAAGGAGTTGACAGTGCTGTCCTATTGTATCGTGACACTCAACGCAGGTCCAAACACTGTAACTTCCCAGGGACATCATATAAAACAATAACAACACTTGCAATGATGTCATCATATGTCAGAAATGCATTATTTATAAGACTAGAAGTGACGCTTGCAGCCTTATTTTCAAAAGAGCACCAAAGAAAGAGAATACAAAATGTGCAGTGACATACTCCACACTGCAAACACCAAACACACAATAGCACAGCCCACCTCCATAAATATGTATCTCTTTCATAACCTGTAAAGAATTGGGGCTGAAGAATGCAGTAATGTTGAGTTTGACCTTTTAACAAGTTTGTGGCAGCCCTCACAGCTTGACCTTTTGTTTCTTTCAGTCGATGGTGCCTCCTACTTTACCGAGAAGGGCCTTGTTACTCGCTAATTCATGGCTGTCAAAGTCCCACCTGTCTGGCATATGCACAGTGGATGTGTGTGTATATGTGTGTGTTCGTCTACCATAATAGCTTCACATCAAAGTGATAGTTCTTAGCACAGGCAAACAAAAATGTAATCTTAAGAATGCAGAGAAACTGAGATCAATGTTAACCAACAAGGTAATATGGTTGTTTGACATATGTAAGCCTGATCATTACATATCTGTGTGATAATAGTTGATGTATTGGCTGATGATACATTCAAACCAATACTAAAGAGGTTGTTAATGTTGTCTGAATTATAGATACAGTCCGAATTATTGAGGCGAACTGACTTCAGTGCTTTATGAAGTTTTTGTACAGTACAGGTGATCTGAGATGTTTTCTCATTCCAAGTTATAATATACTCACAATCTATGCAAATTACATGCTGATAACAATGTTCATAGTTATTAATAATTCCCTGAACTGGCTTTCTTATTAGAGTTGCACTTTGTTCAAGGTTGTTGGTGTTTGTCTTCATTAGCTGCACTGGTATTTCCTGGGTCAGACATCAAATTGAACGCCTTGTTAACATTTGTTGCTGAGCGGAAAAACAACACTGGCTTGATATTTCTTCTCTAAATGGCCTGAGGTTGTAGCAATTTACACTGGAAAAAGTCAGAGCTGCAGTTGTATGCTTCATGTGTTTACCGACTAGGCAATCAACAAACTAAGCTTTCAGACCTGTGGGATCATGGGTAATGCACAGAGAGGTTGTCACACAGCAAACGCAGCAGACTAGAGACCAAAACATTTCATCTAAAGATTTTAGGAAATAGTCAATGTGAGGCTGGAATATCTAACAAGTCCTGTGCAAAACTAATTTGAGGAAAGTAATTAATCAAGAAATAGCTGACTGGAGGAATTTGTTGGGAAATAGTCATTTGACAGTAAAGGCGGGACTCAGCATATTATACACAATTATAAAACGATTAGCACAATAAAGGTAAAGAACATCATCCGTAGCCAAAGAAAGAAAGTGGGTTTTACTAATAGTAATCTAAACACAAAGCATCATAACCTCCATCCACATTCACACGTCTTCACGTTCAGTGAATATAGTTTGCTCAGGCATGTGATATTTAACACGATCTTTCATGTTCAATTTAGTTTGTAATAATCACAGATAAATCACAATAAAATCATCTCAAGGTACTTTACACAGATCCTACAGAATTATTTAAAAAAGGAAACAAACCCCCCTTGAGTCAGGACTAGGCAACAGTGGAGAGAGAAAAACTTTAATATACCAAACCTCCAGCAGAACCAGGCTCAGAGTGGGTGGTCATTTGCCTCGACCAGTTGAGGTGAGTGTAAAATGGAAAGGGAGAATGTCACAAAAATGTGACAGCAAGTGCGTATACTGGGTAACTAGTTTCTGATGTGGATGGAGTTGGTTGGGTTTATGTTGACGACACTTCAGCAGAACACATGCAACACAACACATCAGCAGTGTCAAGACATCCCAAAGCATGTCAGGTTTGACAGTAAGCAGTCCGCATAGATAGCATAGCTAAAACTACAGTTACAGGAATCACACACCTCAACTCTCCTGCATAGAGCAAAACATGTCGACAGCAATAAACAAGCTAAGGAGAAGAAGTACAGTATGTTCAGAACGCCAGTGGCTACAAGAGCGGGTTTTTTAAGACCCAATCTCAAAGCGATACCATGAGGGAGAGAGAGTCTGCCATATGTGTCGGCACTCTTGCAACATTTCACTAGAGTCTTCAAGGCTTAGCGAGTCAGTACTTGCCAAAACACCTTGAGGTGGTCAATATGAAGGACAAGGCAGCCCCAGAAAAGAGGGGAGTGTTATGATATTAAGTGGAGCAGATGTGGAGAGCACTATGTAGAGATGTGCACATAATTTAAATGAGTGTTTTCCTGTAAACAGAAGTATTCCCCCATTTTTCTCTCTGGATGCCCCAGAAAGCTTCTTACAACACTGAAGCTTTATATACTTATATAAATAATATAATTATATACTAATTGCACAACAGCACGTGTTACAAATAACCATTAACAAAGTAGGTGCTGGAAAAATATATTCTGCACAAAATGAAGACTGGATCATTATGGAGTCACTTTTTTATTTGCCAGTAAAATTGTTTACACACAATTTGGTGCAGCCATGTGGGAGAAGGCATCAGTGAAACATACTGTAGGTCTGCTCACCCCAGCATCCCACTCAGTATCAGATGAGTTGGATAATTGTTGATTTGTGCAGGCAGATTGCTGATTTAGGTTTTAGTCACATTAGAAAATTTAAATTTAGACAGGAGAACAGTGTGAACATACTAAATGACAGATTATTATTTTATAATTATTATTAATACATTTGTATTTATTTCCATTATTGTTTTCCAGTTTCACATGTGCAACGAGAACCTGGAAGTGTGATTAGTGCATCCAGTAGCTGTGGACCTTCTACATAGTCTGTGTTGTATGTGACAATGCAGTTGCAAATGTTGCAAAAGTTGCATCATATACCAAAAACTATGGTTTATGGCAAAAATGTGTCATTTCACACATCTCCTTACTCACTTGTTCTACTAATGGAAACTAACTATGTAACTATTCAAGTACACAAATACCCTTTGCAGCTTCGCAATCTTAGGTTCATTTATTTGAAACATATTTTTTGAATAAATGAAGCACTATATTTATTAATTGTAATGGCAGATAGACGTACAAACAGCAAGTAATATGTGTAACAAATGTTAGACATGGCCAGACGTGATGCAATGAAACCTTGGTTAAAGCTCACTCTGTGCTGATGTATTATGCCGCTCGATGAATCACGTATCATACAGCTCATCAGATTTTTCTTTGAATAATACTTGATTATTTGGCACTTTCAATAGTAGCACAGTTTAAAAGCTACTCTAGTGCTCTCTCTGGATTATCTTTTATGTTAATGTAAAAAGTTGGCAAAGTCAGAGTTCCTGGAAATATGAAAATAGATTTTGTTCAAATCTACATATATGTAGATGAGATGCTGTTCTTGCATTTAACCCATGTCTAAATCCAGGATTTAGAGAAACAATAAAGCCTTTTTGGATTGTGAGCATGAATGGCGTCCTGTTTATCCTGTGTGTGTCTTTTCATCTTTAGCACTGGTTGCGTTAACAATGATGTTTTTCATGTTCTTTCAGCAGTTACACAGCCGCCCCGTGGGAAACTGATGACCTAGAAACTGTGATTCTGTCAGTTGGCTTCAAAGCAAATTTCAGCTGGATTTTATGGTAAGGCTTTAGTCTATTCTCTAACACCATACAGCCCAGGTCACATACCTCATGCTACTAGAGTACTAATAATATTACTAACATTCTTAGGTAAGGTTAAGGAAAGGGAGCAGTGTATAGGGAAAGGTTTGGACTTGTAGTAGCTGAGTTTAGATGCCACCTCAACAAAGTAAAAGAGGTTAATAAAACATACCAGAAGGGAGAAAACATGTTATACAGCACAACATGCTTTTAATGAAACACCTCTTCCCCTTGAGAATCCAAAAGTGGAAACTTGAAAGGAGCCAGAAGCTCCAGAACCAGAGAAGCGCTGGTAAAAACCCCTTATAGGACACAGCTGCAAATGCTCATGAGAATTAAACATGGCTTGGATTTCAGGCCCACTGCCTTGAAAAGTGAGGTGAAGATAGGCCTCTGCGTATAGTGGGTTCACTGTGATCATTTAACTTCACAAGAACAAAAAATAATCCCTATGAAAACATTTAAAATCCAACTTTCTAGAGATGCTTCTTTTGCTGTGAAGGATTAACGATGCCTAACATTTAGTGTGCAAGCATGTTGTACGTACTTTTGCAGTGATAGGTGAGATTAGTTACAACTAAAACAGCAGCGAATACATTATTTGAGTAAAGATTCATTATTTGCAACAGTGTCCAGAGGTCAATGGTGGGTGCCACTGTCTGAAATTTTATAATTACAATTTTTATTTTTCACAGGTGAACACATAGTCTACCTTTTTGATACCATGGGCTGGTTTAATACAGCACCTGCACAATGTTAGTTTAATACTACACAATAGCAGTTGGTTGTTGTGATCCAGTGTTGTATTTCTATACATCCACGTTTGGGTTATTTTATACACAAACTACAACTTAAATTTAATCCAGAAATATGAAGGTGCTAAGTTTAACCCAGGATTTAACCCAGAACTAATGCTGTTTTTCAGCTTTAGGCCAGGGCCTTTCTGTGTGGCGTTAGTATGTTCTCCCTGTGCCTGCATAAGCTTTCTCCAGGTATTTTGGCTTTCTGCCACAGTCCAAAGACATGTACTTAGGTTAACTGGCCATTTGAAATTGCCTTTATAGTGTATCTGAAAATGAGTGTGAATGGTTGTCTGCCTCTTTATGTCACCCCTGTGATAGACTGGCAACCTGTCCAAGGTGTAGCCTGCCTCTGTTCCAATGACAGCTGGTTCCTGCCTTTTACAGGAAAAAGTTTTAATTTTGTCAGTTTAGCTAAATGCACATTTTTCTATATACAACATGATGAGGAAATGACTTAAAGACTCACAGCAAGTGGTAACATGAGATAGAAACCAGTGGTGTCAAACCAAACTAAATGAAAAACGTCTTGCTGAGCCACAGTATCATATGGACATACTTTATCTGGACGATTGAGCACACATTCATGTTTTATGTTCTGGCAAAGTGGTGCAGTGTTTGTTTATGTCACTGTGAATGACACTTTACAAGTGTGATGTGTCACAGTAAGGAGCCGTGTACACAAATAAATGCTTTTTTATGACAGCATTCAAATGAGTGAGCCTTCACTCTGAAGCATTCTTCAATGTCATCACTTCAGCAAAGATGTATAACGTTGGAGCTGGCACCGGTTCCTTCTAAATGTGCATTTGTCTTTCAACAAACAGCATCTACAAATCTAGTGACCATATTCCAAGGCGTGTCACAAGAATGTCCTTGTGTGTCTCATTAGAGATAATTGCATGTACCTGTATGCAAATAACAATGCTGAAAAATGTGCTGTTTCTTGGGGGGGTTTCACACATCTGTTCTTTTCAGTGTTTTCTCTCTTTTTAATCTTCAGGCCTTTATTAAACATCAGCAATTCTAAAATATAAAGAACAATATTTTTAAACTGTAGCCTGTGTCCTTCTCCATGGGGGAGGGGAGGACACATCATCATGCTGTACAGCGTAAAAGTACATTCCTGTTCTTCTCAGTTGTAGGTTTTGAAATCAGGCCTTTCTGCCCACCTCACCTGCTCTGTTATCTATATGAACAATTAATCAATATCAGGTGTTCTTAATTAAGTCTGGAAAGTGCGTCATGAAGCCATGGGACACCACAATACCCATTTTGATCAGCTTGACTCTCACTTTCAGTCTGGAATTACCATAAATATCATTTATGTTCCAGTTTGCAAAAAAAAGGTAACAAGCAAGATATACAGTGCCTTAAAATAGTATTCACCCTCTTTGCCTTTTTCTTATTTTCTTGCATTACAATCTGGAATTTAAATAGATTTTTATTTAGCACAGAAGCAAAAAATCTGCACAAAATAGTCCAAGCTGATGAAGTGAAATGAATATAATATAATATAAATATATAATATAAAATGTATGTTAACAACTTTGTTTGTGCTTTTGTATTCACCTCCTTTACTGTGTCTTGTCCTGTCGTTTACTGTGTCAGCATACATACTGTATATACCTGCTCTGAAAAGTTCCAGAGTCTGCAACACCAAGCAATCAGCACGATGAAGACCAAGGAGCTCTCTAAAAAGGTCAGGGACAAAACTGTATACAAACAAGTATAAATCAGGGTTGGGTTTCAAAAAAAATATCTAAAACTTTAAATATCCCATGAAGCAATATTAAATCCATCATAACAAAGTGGAACAAATATGGCACCACCGTAAACTTGCCAAGAGAGGGTCTCCCACCAAAACTTACAGACCCTGCAACGAGGAAATGAATCAGAGAAACATTCAGAAGACCAACAATAAATCTTAAGGAGCTGGAGAGCTTCAGAGCAAAGATTTAAGTGTCTATCTATAGGACCATTATTAGCTGTACAATCACAGACCTGGGTTATATGGGAGAAATGGCCAGAAGAAAGCCCTTGATTAAAGAAAGAAACAGGAAAAAATGTCTTGAGTTTGCCAAAACGTACAGGGGAGAGTTCCCAGCATCGGGACTAAGATAATACAGTCAGATGAGACTAATATTGAACTTTCTTGCCATCAACACTTCTTATTACCTCCAGAACACCATCTCCACAGTGAAGCATGGTAATGGCAGTATCATGCTATGGGGATGTGTATCATTAATAGGTACAGAGAAATTCAATTCTTGAAGAAAATCAGTTTCAGCCCGCCTGAGAGTTGAGACTAGGAAGGAGGTTTGCCTTCCAGCAGGACAGTGACCCTAAACACACTGCTAAAGCAACTATTAGTTGGATTAGAGAGAAGACTTTATATGCGTTGGGATAGCTCAGTCAAAACCCAGATCTTAATCCAACAGAGAATCTGCGGTCTAACCTACAGACTGCTGTACACCAGCGAAACCCATACAGCTTGAAGGAGCTGGAGCTGTTTTGCCTGGAAGAATGGGCAAAAATCCCAGTGGCTAGATGTGCTAAGCCCATAGAGACATAACCAAAGAGACTTGCAGCTGTAATTTTTTAGAATATTTAAAAATACTTTCTTTAAATTTAATTTTACTTCATCAACTTGGACTATTGTGTGTAGAAGTTTTATTTTTGTGCCAAATAAAAAAAAAAATTTAAATTACAGGTTGTAATGCAACACAATGAGAAAAATGCAAAGGGGGGTAAATACTATTTCAAGGCACTATATCTCTTCCTGCTTCTGTTCCTTTTCACTGCTGTTATCATTATTTCCTATTATTGTATTTTTCTTTAGGCTAGTGTAGGGTAATCTCTTTACTGTAATTTAATTTAAATACCATGGGTTATCTCTGTGATGTTGTGATGAATGTTGATTAATTATAATATTACACCAATCAAATACAACAAATATTTACTTCTAATTCTCATTGTCAACATCATTTGGCTGAGACACTGGCTGTTATACAAAGCAATAATAATAGCTTAGATTTAAAATCAACTGAATAAAAAAACACTTTTTCCGTGACTAGATTTTTTTGTGAAGATTATGCCCTAATGCAATGACATTATATATTTTTAGTATTATTAAAGCTTTATTAATGTTCTGTGCATGGGCATTTGGCAATTTTAGGTATACAGTGACCCCTGGCAGTTTATGTGATAAATAAATCAATAACACATTCAGCAGTGGCATGTGATCCTTTCAACTACAGAACTACAAAGTGCACTGAATGTCTGACAACACAAAGGCTTCTGCAAATGGTGGCTAAGGCTGTCAGACACTGTCAGCTGAGTTTTATCTCTCCCATTTCATCATTACAGTGGCCTCTTGCCTCAGAGAAACAATGTCTGGTGCATCTCTTAATTTAGCAATGGATTTAAGTATCTGGTGAAGAACAAGGAAAATGTCCCAAGAATGACAAAAGTACTATTTCTGTGGTCAAAGTTTAGAAAACTAAATACAGTATGGTAGAAGGATTTTACTTAAGGCATTATTAACTAGTTTTTAATTGAATTGAGCTTTAAAGAGAAAATTGAAATATAGTTTAACAGCACAAACTACATCCTACAATATAAACACTTAAAGAAAAGAGGCTCTATTGCAGGACTGGTGCATTAGACTGCATTAATTGTTAGCTAGGTGTACCCAATTAACTTCCACATACGTTAAATGCGTCTATGTGTCTGTGCTTGAAAGAAACATTGTCTTGACAACTTTCATTGCATTCAAGCAACTTAAAATGAGATATACTGACTTATATTACACTTACATGGTTACAATCTGCAGATATGTAAGAAGCTAATCACACGATCCTTGTTGCATATAAACATTTGCCTCATTCTGTGATTAACACTGATTTAATGAGGTGTGAATGAATAAAACATCCACTTTATCTGTGTACGTCACTGTGTGAGTCACAGTAATCAGTAGCACCCTAAACCAGAGCAACATTGGTTCAAAACAGACTTCACTGCCGTAGGCATGCCTTCAAAATGTGTCTATGTTTATTCTATATATGGCATCTGCACCAAGGCCTATGTTCCGGTGCGTCATATGTCCTGACAAGCCTGCAAACGTCTTTTGTTTGCAGTGGCAATCATTCTCGACACCAATCGCACTATGCCATGGCTTTATGAAGTGACATGTCATACATGGCCGTGTCATATGTTTCATACATGAACCTATTTGTAATTTTCTGTGAAAATTTAAATGAATACATGTGTTAATAAGTGTGAAAAATGTCTTTCCTTCATATCCAGTGCATGAAATGCACATCTAAATATAACCTGTTAGCGTTAATAGATTAGCTGTAAAACATATGGGGGAATGATTCAGTGCTGACAAATTGTGCACATATACTCCTAACAAGAAATTAAATTCAGACTATAATTGCTCCTTTGTTGCTTAGTACCTTGGAATATGTGGTGCCTGACTGTCATCTGCTCTAGATGTGGGGGCAGATACTTGGGAGAAGAGGAGAAAATAGAACAGACTGCATTTGAATGTTTGCGAAGTGAGAAAGAAAAATCAAGCAACTGCCATTCTCTTTCTCTGTCTTTATTTATTTATTTATTCATTGGCGGGGGGCTGCAACATTTATGCTCGTCATGCTGCTAAGGATAACATGTAAGTAAATAAACATAACCATTCAATATTCATGTTATCTCAATCTTCTGAACAAATAGAAGTCCAGTAGACATTGTTGTTTAAGTTGTACATATCAAGGTTGCACTGGGTGACATGTTCTTTTCTTACCATGAACATCGTCTCTATTTTTATATTTTTTTTATATTTTCACATTCTGTACACCTGAATTCCTGATTTCATTGGTGTTCAGAACAGCCCCCAGAAAGCAGTCAAGCTGAGTAATGTTTGCCAAAATATACAGTCCCTAATTGTTTTCGAAAAATACGTTTCCACATGTGTAACAGCAGAATTTGCACATTTTTATTTTATGTATTCTCTGTATAATTCTATTTAAGGAAATGTAATGTATATTTTATCAGAAGTTGGCAGTGTTACATAAACATGTCCTCATGTCACCAAGTACATCCTGGTCTTTCTTCCAGGTTTCTGAAAGTTGTGTGAGAAAAATCACTTAATCATACATGCAAGTATATAGTTAATATTTTAATGTGATATCTTACGATAAGACCGAAGGACAATGGACAGTTGTGGCACATGCAGCCGATAGCTAAGGAAAATCATTTTAGAAAACAGCTTAAACAGTTATTAGTGATGATGCAATATGACAATGATTAGCAATTGTCCAAAATCACTGCTCATTTTTTCATAAACTATTAAGTCTTCATTACATAGTGATAAGTAAACAGGTGAACAGGGAATAATTTAGGACACAGTCTACATGTATTTAGTTTCCATGTTTTTATTCAGTGGTGTACTGCTTTTCTTTTTTTCACTTTTATTATTTTTCTGTTTAAATGTTTGTGTTTAAAAGAATATATAATATATTAAGAGACAAAATTTTTTGGTCTTTTAACAGAATCTGTTTTTACAATAACGAAGCTTTAATATGATCAATAAATATTATTAACGATTATTGTTTTGTGAGCTCACTTAAAGCTGAGCTGCAAACATCTTGTACATAATGAAACTATTTTTTGTTTAGGAACCACTACACACTCAGGTATGTCCACTCATTCCAACATTATACCTTTATATATATATATGTGTGTGTGTGTAAGTACAAGATCAATAGAGGCTGGGGTCTACCACACCAAACAGGACTCTAAGTGCAGACTGTGCAAAGGTGCCCCTGAGACAATCCAGCACATAACAGCAGGGTGTAAGAATGGGGAATTTATTTATTTATATATACAGTATACGTATATATGTATAAAATATATACATTCTGTAGTGGGATGTTTACTTTATAATTTTCATATTCTATCTGGAGTAATAACACAAGACCACACTGTATGCATCAGAGAACATTGTGTTGTGATCTGCATTTCTCTTTGCTCATACACCGATATGGTAAAACTCTATTATTCAAGACTTTCAGAGTCATTTCTTTTCCCAAGATTCTCTTTCATCAGACATGCCGACTTAAGAATTCAACAGTTTCTGCGGAAGGCAGAGGCACAGGGGATTCCTGGATTGGACTTATTTGAATTCTTCTTTTTATAGTTAAGGATGGGGAAAAATAATTTCTCAAAGCAATTATAAGACTTGCTGGGCAGACCAACGGCATATTCACAGCTCAGCAGGGTGCAAATATTAAATTGTGGTTAGCATTTGGAAGTGTTCTGGGAGATTGTGTTTTTTTTAAGCACTGCTTATAAGCAGCAGGACATATTTGAAACCGCCCCTTCTATCAATAGTAGGACCATGACTCCTATTATTGATAGGATACGGTAAGAACCTTGAGCCTATGAGGTCAATTCCCAGCATATTGCATGTGACTGTAAAAACAATATTGTGTTTGGGGGAGAAAATCCTCCATATGAGATCATGAAATGATTCTGTGGTGGAACAAGTCTCTGGCCACATGCTTTGCTCCCGGGCATTTGACAGTTGCTCATTTCTCCCGCCCAGACTTTCTCCCATGCTTGAATAGAATTCACACCGTTAATGTCCCTGTCACACAACCACTTGCTCCAGCACTTGAAAGCAGGCCTGGAAACATGTTAATCTGAGTTGATATGCATTGTCATTTGTCAAAACCATTTGCCACATAAATGTGATCTGTGTGATGTGAATATGTTAAAGCATTTTTAAGTTTGAAAACAAAGGATGGTGTTTTCCACCATATTTCCCACTTGCTAGAATGACACGGATCAGAGAAGAACAGTAGTTGTTCTAGCAAGAGCCAGAAAAAATAAAACAAAAGTCGACATTTCTTTTAATGCATGTGCAGATCGCAATTGTCTTTCCTTGGGTGGCACGGTGGTGTAGCAGTTAGCCCTGTCACCTCACAGCAAGAAAGAGGTTTGATTCCAAGGGTCGGCTTGGTGCCTTTCTCTGTGGAGTTCGCATGTTCTCTCTATGTCTGTGCGGCTTTTCTCTAGGTAATGCGGCGTCCTCTCACTGTCCAATTACATAGGCTGTATGTATCACATTTATAAACAGAGAATTTCATTATTAAATTTGAAGAACTCTTTATTGGCCTCCATGCTAATGTTGGGCAGATCTGAAGAGGGTAAATTACAAGACTCTTGAAGAAGATTATGCAGTGTTTGACCCCCTCTTAGTTTCTAATTCTAATAAGTGTTGGAGCAGAAGGATGACAAGAATATGAATCAAAACTGAAAATGAAAACTAAAATGGATGTTTTGTTGACTAGCACTATTTCAACTATAAACAGCTTGTTTTCAGTTAAACTCATCACTGGGTAAATAATTAATGCTGCAAAATTGATTTTAGAGTACCAGTGTGATTTACAGCGAATGCGATGATTGCCTCTTTTCAGTACGTGAGAGGTTACAACAAAACATGCCTCACAGCACAGCAATCAGGATGTAGACAGTGTTGCAGACTCTGCAGTGCTGGTCAGTAATGTTATGTAAATATGGAGAGAAACCATTATGTTCACAGATGGGAGGGAGGTGAACCGATTTCAGCTTTCTAATCAGTGTGAGTATGTGCATACAAAGTCGATGTTAACCACTGAAGCTGATGTAGAATGACAGTCAAAATTAAACAAGAGGCAAATGCGCAGCTTTTTCACAGCTGTCATTTGCTATTTTTTGATCTTATTACTGACTACATTTTAGTTATGATGTTACCAGAGGCCATGTTCATAATCATCAATAAAATGCAGAACAGTAAGTTTATACCCACCACCAGAATTAAATTAAGTTGAATCAGAAAAGTTTCCATTGCAGTTACAGTTATACGTGGTGCACACTAGAGGATTTTCAGACTGATTTTAAATATATAGGAGGCTAAAGACATTATGGCAGCTTTAATCAATTTTTAATATTTGAAGGAAATTTATACAAAAAAGTTTCAAGAGTAGCAATTCCAGTGAACCAGGATTTCAACCGGGTAACTCAAGTGATCACACAAAAGAGCAACAGAACACATAGTGGCAGCCTGTTGTTTTTCAGCTAGTAACACTTGTGTGTCTGTGTTTTTCACTAATGACAAAAAAAGAAGAAATGAATATGAATTAAACCATAACTGAGATTAGTTATAAATAATTAATAACCCCAAACTTGCCCGATTATCCTGCAGTATGGGGCCAGTTGTGCTCAACAACATTGTAACAGAAACTGTTCAAATTATGATATATATCCATCTGATATTTGCACTATAGTAAAGTCATGACATAAAATATTTAACCCAGCAAAGTGGCCAGTGGGAGTGACTGTGTTACACTAATGAAATTCATTCCCATTTGGTGGGATGGCGAGTGTTAATGTCAAACCCAGATTAGCAGCCATGAGAAGCTGGATAGAACAAAAGGTAAGTGAAATGGGAGAACAGTGTAATGCTGTGATAATCCTACGAAGAGTTGGTGGATGTATTCTGGGCAGGAAGGAGATGCACTGGTTTAAAAAAGAGAGTGCACTAACAGGGAAGAGAGGAAGTGGTTGTTATGTAATCACTAATTTTGTAGCATCTTTCAGTAATGCAGTATTGAAAGATGTTTTATTATAAACTCTTTGTTGTATAGCATTAATCAATAGGATGATGCTTGTCTTGTGTTTTGTCATTCAAAGGGACAGGACAATAATTGGACTTATGGATAGAATTTAGAGAAAGGGCAGGGTGGGAGGGAGT
>OMLM01014322.1:0-17390 GCA_900302695.1 Helostoma temminkii | reverse complement strand
GGAAAGTGTGGAGAGAAAAAAGGAGAGACTATGATGGTAAAAAATGAGGTAAATTATATCTGCAAGAAAAAAATTTTTTCTCAATATTTTTATTTATTGGGAAAAAGAAATTCAATGCATGAAGTATATTGTTTGTGACACCACAATGATGACACTGCTTTGTAGCTAATGTTTATAACACAAATCAACCCAGGTAGAGAGGACTGAAGTACTCCGACCTCTAATCCCTCTGGCATACACACGTACACATATCTAAATGTATAATAGGCTTCTTTTCAAACACAAAATGCTAATGTTACTTTTTTTTCATCAAATGCTTTCATCAATTTTTTGCATAGTTAAAGTAATAAGCAGCAATCAGTACCCAGCATACTTAAACTGAATGTGTTTTACAACCTGCAGTTGAACTAATTGCAACGATATGCACTACAAAGAGGAGGAGGACAGCTGTGTATTACATATGATTCATGTAAAGGCAAATATGCCTGCTGGCAAGTACTTTACTCTGAAACAGTGGTTGGCAAGCATCAACAGACTGACAGAGCAAATCAGAGCATACCTCTTGATGTCATAGGGAGTGCATGTAGATTGACATTTAGATTTAGTGGATCCCAAAGTCAGTGGTTGGATGTGAGCACATGCTCTTAGGAGACTGTGGAAGAAATACCCCCCAGTGCCTCTCTGTAGAATAATGGCTATGCAACAAGATTTAAAGATTTACACAGTTTGTTTTCCTCTATATAATATTTTACTTCCACAGTACTTGAACAACAAAGTACAAACCTGCGGTTTTTTTTCCAGGGTCCCTAAATGCATATTTTCCTATGAATCTTTGTTTGTCAAATGTGGTGTTGCAAATGACAGTAGGCCTAAGTGACATTGAATTTGACATGACTCTGGCCAAGTAAAAACTATGTTTGGTTTACATATTTGTACGATGATCTTATCCTTATCCTATTTTATTTAGAAGAATATCACAAATAGAAAAGGCTATTGTTTCTGCAAGATCTCTGATGTGGCAATCTTGAGGATTTGTAGACAGCACAAGAAGTGCAATAAACATGTTGATATTCTAAATTCTTCACAGATAACCATGTTATTTCCTCTTGGTCGCAGTTGTTGTTTTTTTATTACCTTTTCAGCACTAAGCCCATTGATTTCCGCTCAAAAATCACATACCCATAATTTAATCAGTATATTGCCGACAATTTTACATTTAAAAAGTGTTTTAATTTTACATTTTACGACTATCATTTAGCAAAGTGATTCCTATTGTTGTTATGCTTTGGCTTTTATCTCCCCGATGTTTTTGTGTAGCGTGTTTTGACACACCTTTGGAATGTATTTCGTGCCTTCTGCAAGTGCCGTACAAGAAGACATGTAGAGAGTGGGTTGTCACGACGGAGTTTGTATGGAGTTTGATATGTAGTAATTTTTTTTGTTGTTATTTGAGTTGTGTTTGGGCATGCAAAAAATGTTTATATAGTCCTATAGCCGTTGTAGCTGTTTAGTTTGATGTGCAGCATCCCTATATTCTTTCGTGATTAGTGGATTGTTTCACTTTGAAAGGTTAACAAGTACAAAAGAGACACACCTCCTGGTTATTTGCTCAATAAAGGAAATGACCAGACAAGTCACCCAAAGCTGCCATGGCCTCATTTAGGTGTTAATTCAGCTTTTTGTGACTACCAGGAAGTCTTGGCATGCATGAGTGTTCACCCTTGCACTCAACAGTGACCACTTTCTAGCACCTCGAACATTGCAGTTGGTCTTAATCACTCTGTTCTGGCTTGGAGACAGGTCACTTTAATCTCAGTCACACTGACCTTTCGTATCTCTCATGTAGACTTCTACATGACCTTTTGGAAGGAATACAGGATGTGTTTCACTTGGCAGCCATTTCTGGCAAGTATGAGCAAGAGCAGGGTCACTCCAGGATAACAACATGATGGAGTTCAACCTTCAGACTCTAGTGAGTATAAATACAGATGTGTCACATTTTCTTATCCTTCTGTACTGTAATCATGTCATTGTAACACAGAAAGAAAAGATTTAATAAAAGCGCTACAGATTTAAAATAAACTTCTTAATACAAATGATTCATTATTTCATATTAATATTCTTTATTAACTACTTGTTTACATCAATCATGAAAATATAGAAAATGCCAGTGATAAATTGTTTAGTTAAGCTGTTCAGATACACCAAAGGTGTTCATTTGTATTCATTTTCTTTAACTTATAATTAATTAATTATCAAAATGCATTTTGCTCACTTACGCTTCACGTAAAGATTTGTCATTTCAAACACCAGAGCAACAAGCAGTGCACCAAATTAATTATTTTTTGTCACCCAGCACTAGACATTGACAAGTTCAGTGTGATATTTACAGCAAAGTTGACCTATTACCAATTTTTGTTGAAATAAATTTTTACACATAAAACAGCTGGACATACACACGGAAGCACAGGAGACTCACAATAATTTATTACCTTGAACTGGGCATGCATATGGATGAAGAATCCTTGCATGGCAAAGTAAAACTAAACGGGAAGAAGCCTTGTAAAGACAGAGTCGTAAGGATCTGAAAAGTTAGATAATAACAGGTGAGAGAGGCATTAGAAAAATGATTTTCACAAATCTCCATGTTCCTGTAATAACTCTACTTATTTATGACCAATGATAGTGTTTACCTGTACTCCACTGAAATAAACAATACAGCATGTTGTTGATTGACGCTGACAAGGAGCTCCTACAGTGCAGCAATGATAAGGAAGATTAATTTTGGCACTCCTCCTTGCTTACACGAATCCTTGCAATTTTTCATTAAATGTAATTGTGCCATTCATTTGCTGGCCACAAACACATATGCACAAAAGAATTAATGAATCCAAAGTGGGGGAATAGATGGACTGAAAATGTAGAGGAAAAAATATGAAAGATGAAAACAGCTATTATTAAAGCAGGGGGCTTTTATTCCCTTTATTCTTTACAATCCATGCACGTAGACTGGCAGACAAATGGATGGCTGCAGGAGTGTTAGATCAGGGACATCTACACTCACAGGGTGCCAATTGAAAATGTTGGCATCTGCCAGCCAGACTCATGTCTTCCTGTCTCCTTTATCCAGGAAGTATTATTCATGACCTGAGTTTTTTAGGCACTATAGAATAACACACCGTGTGGGTCAAAATGAGACCTGAGCAGGAGACTGTGGTGGGTCCTGTATTATTTTCATTACATCTGTTGATGCCAGAGTTACAGATGGGAAAGAAATGTAAACTGGAGCAAACTGTGTCAACAGTTCATCCTAAATGATCCATGTCTGCAGAAATTCTAGTCAGACAATGTGCAATAAAGGGACAATGGGATACCATCAAGCTCGAGGCAGGAATTTGACTGGCTATGAGTCTGATATCTGATTCTTTGGAATTGCTGCTAGAAATGGCAGCTGTGGCTCGTTTATTTCACAGATAAATATGCTACTATAATACAGAACGGGCCCCATTGCTAACTTGTATTTGTACCTTCATGAATAATGCTTTTAATCCTCTCAATCTCACTGTCACTTCAATTAAATTTCATTTAAATGCTGTGACATTTGACACCCGTCTTTGAAATCCCCAGCTTAAAGTGTTAATCCTGACTTTTTTCTGCTGTCTTAAACTGAATCACTCTCGTATCACTGCTTTCCTGGTTTATTCTGAGCCATGAGAATCTAAGGCAATCAACATGTTAAATTCACAGGTACCTCTGCATACTACAGCACATATTGCATCATATCTTGTGATTTAAATAATGTATGTATTTTGCAATATAGGAGCTACATTGTGTGCTGTTTGACAATGTCAAATGTCCCATTAAAAGTGGTAATAACCAGAAATATTATCTTTACTGAACATAGAGGTCCAGAGGATGCCCCGGTCTATTGTGTCTATCCATCTACACACACAAACATAGAACATATGACCACAAACGCTTGTGAATACAAATTGTCATCTCATTCAGAATGGTCTATTTTCACTGTGCACAAGCTTCTATTACTGCCTTAGCAGGCATCCTGGTCATTCAGTCTATTAGAGTAGCATGGTGCGGAACCTCTTGCCAGTGCCCCTAATGGACCATTTATTACCAAGTGGCATTCTGCTTCCAGCTCTGCTGGGCTGCAAAGATGATTGTTAAGCATTGTTGCACAGAATTACAATAATAATTTGATTAATTTACGTTTTTTTCTAATAATAGCATGGCAATAATGAAACAGGACATATTAAGGCCAACAGTAACATCTCCCCCCAGTCCAGTTAATTTTTAAGATGGCTGGCCTGCATAATATTGTAGTGCCTGTACTGCCTTCTCAAAAACCTTGGTGTGAGCTCAGTGATCAATTTACAGTTTGTAGAACTAGATGAACTTCAATGTGCACTGAACAACGAAAGACTCAGGAAAACTGCTTGTTTGTGTCAGAAGCAGGAGTAACACAAGGGACCAACTTCATAAGTGCTTGTTAAATGGAGAAACCTTTTCCTTCTAGACTTTTCTGGCGTTTAATTTGAGTTTTTTGCTGTTCAAAAGATAGTTCGCATTTAACAAAAGTCTTACTACTTAGGTTCCCATACATTTCCAAATACATTCTCACATAGAGATGCAAAAGATTTTTGTGTAAACACCTAAAGTATTTATACTGCAGGTACAAAGGTTTGAGTGTTGATAACAGTGTCAACGGGATAAACATCAAAAGTACAAGGCTCCCTCTATCACTTTCTTGCACATTCATCTTGTTATTCACAGGGACATTGAATTCCTACACCAGCACTACCTTATTCTGTTAATATAAAGCAGCTATCAAAACACCTCCCACTTGTGCTACATGGGAGGCACAACAAGTGTACCCCTCTTTCAAATCTTAATAGGAAATAGTAACCTGTCAAATGAGAGACACATACATACATTACACAATTAACCAACAGTAGTAATTAGCTGTTCCATTACTTTGTTCTTTTCCTACCTTGTTTAAATTAACTCCACAAAAATGTTAATCTACAGCTACTGTAATTAACAGTAATTGAGCCTAGTGGGGTCAGCTTTTTAAACACAGCAATGTTTATGCTTTCACTGGGTTAATAAAGGGAAGATCCAGATGGACAGAAGAGAGGAAGAGAAGCTAAAGTAAGGTAGGTTATTTTACAGCTCCAGATTAATGTATTCAACAAGTCACAACAGAAATATCTGTATATTCAGACATTGCCTACAACTAATGCATCCACCTCATAAATTCGATTTGTCACGCTTTAATCTTAGTATATTAGTGGCCTTTAGCTGTAAAGTTGTAAAGACAAGTTGTCAAATGTTGTTTAGCATGTCATTGAATCATGCAATGGAAGTCCAGAGTTTCTTTAAAAAGACACCCCTTATTCATCTCCATATGGTCTGGCAGTTTGGCCCTAGCAATTGACCACAAGACCAGAGCTCTATGGCTCACCCACCCTCAGTCTGGGCATATGGCCTTGCTGATTATGCTGGGCTCAGATGATACACTAGCCACTGCCACCGTCCAGCTCAGTGCCAGGTAACACCCACCCACAGGCACACTATCGCTGCGAGCTGTGATAGCATGGAAACTGTGGTTGTTTTTGAGCAGTTTTGGCTCATGCAGGTTCTGTCATGTTTTCGTTTATTTTCCTCAGGAGTCAGTCCCACAGCAGGCTGTGCAATTGGTGTGAGCCACTGTTTGATGGAGTTGATCAGCACTGTGTGACAGCAAAGTAGGCATTTTGATCCTTCTCAGATGATGTCATTTGATGTTAAAGATCAGTGGTCATTGTTAGCTTTTACCCGATTGCGCAGTTGTTTGAACAAAAATTATCTTCTGGCTGTAATTAGTCTATGAATTGTCCACTTAAGTGGACTGCATTGTGCAACTTCTTAATGGATTCCATCCAAAATAATAGTCCTTTCTCCAAACCATTTATGTAAACATAAAATGTTCTAATTCCAGTTAATTATTTTCCAGGAAAAAAGCTTCGTGCAGAGATTTTGTGAGATACGGAGCATCCTTTAAAAATAGCATAAACACATAAAAACAAAGATTTTTTTTATGTGAATGATGCTGTGGCAACCCTACCCTGCAGAAGAACTGCAAGCTTTTTATGTTAATTTAAATATTGACACAGCACAGCAAAAGGAATAGTTGAGAAGTCAATAAAGCCATGGACACATGCGTTACTATGCCCGCAAACACCCTACATACAGAAAGTAAAAGTAGCACAGCTATCAATAAAATCTTCACATGCTGTGAGATGAAGCCCCAAGCTGTTCTCCTTGTGTCAGTCATTGTTTCTAATTAATGCACATTTAGAGGATGTCCTGACATACTTTGCCTGAGCCCACACTGTGCCTTTTGATTACAAACAGACAGTGCTGATTGCGATGATAAAAAAAGACTTGACCCATCAGTGCCTTTCTCTCTTCAGAGCTCGTTCATACCTCGCCAGCTTTTCTGTGGATGTTTGTGGAGGTAATGAGAAAGCTTCACCAGAGGCAATTAGTGAGTCTAAAATAACAGGCACTGTCTCTGCAACTGCTAAGGCTTCTAATTCACCTAATTAGTGTAAACTTTAATGAGTAATACTCAGTTAACTCCTGAGCAGGATCAATAGAGCCAATGGGTTATCAATATGACTAGCACTTAACCTTTCAGTTTAGAGGTTGGAAAGGCTTAGAGAAGAATCAATGGCAGCACACATGTGAGGTTTGTTTACGTGAACTTTTATATTCTTAAAATTTAATGCATGAAATTCAGCAAATTCCGGTTGTCTTAATGTCCTAATGACTTCATCCATAAACTACAAATCACTGTTTTGAGCAAGACGAGATTAGCCAGTGTTGGGATATTGCATTAATGATAATACTTTCCATTACTACGTTACATGTTGTTAATATAACGTTTTATGGCATTAAGTTTAGTAAATATTAACGTTACTTTATGCATATTATGTTACTTTATGTTCAGTAACAATATTCTTTAGACTTAAGAAGCTTGTTGTGGCATGTTTAAGCAGAGATGATATTAATAAGCCTTACAAGCTATTATAAATTAATCTAAATGTAATATAGAGTTGACACAAGATGTAAATGAATGCCCACTGAAAACATATGTTATCTCTCAGTGAAAGGTTTTCATTACAGGACTATAAAGAGAGAGATAAAAATGAAACAGAATTAACTCAATGTTCACTTCATGAGATCATCACTTCTTGGTTATTTCTCTCAGTAACTATTCATATGGTTTGATTAAAAGACTATTATAAAATACTGTCTGCCGACACACAGGCCATAAAGAGACAACAACTGATATATAGATATATATACTGTAGATTTTACAGATAGTATTTCTAGTTTTATTTTGTGTGTACGACTTTTATAGGACTAAAGCAGTGAAGGACTACATGATTATATTTTAAGTTCAAATGGATAAAAAAAAAACAACAGGTCCCTGAATGCGTCTGTAAATTGCTAAATCATGCTAAAAAAAAATATGCAGATTCTTCTTCCCACCCTGGCTGAAATTGTGTGCTCAGAGCCTGTCTCTAGAACAACTCATTTCAGCCCTCTCCCCCTTCCTGACATGTTTGTTACATGTAGGCTGACCCACATGGGGTACGGTGAAGCATCATAAGGACAGGGTTCAGGTTCCATCTGCCAAGAACACCAAAATTCAGTATACATGGATGTAGTACTGAAACTTCCTGGGTACACTGAAACAGTCTGCGCTTTTCCTTCTCCCCTCACAGAGACAGCAGCAGAATTACTGCAACAGCAGAGATGCCACACCAATATAACAAGGTTGCATAACCACGCCGTGCTGGCCTTACATACCATGCAATTATAACATAATCCAACCTAATAACCCCCTAAAATTGCTTTTAAAGTTTCACACCACATCTCTAGTCAACCTTAAATAGTCCTGTTGTGAAAGTAGCGGAGACTTTCTTCTGATTCTACAAACCATTCATTACTCAGATGTGCAAGCACATGCAGGCCCCAGCTAATCCAGGAAAAAACAAGACAGCTTTAAACTTTAAAGTAGACCCGAGTTTAGGTAACAGTGAGTCCATTTGTTCAGTTCCAGTCTTGAAGTTAATCCAGCAGCCACAAACTGATCGTCACACACATACAGTACATACATACATACATACATACACATCGAAATCTGCCTGGCAAGTGGCAAACACAGAGTGCTTGGCAGAGGCTGAGGTAAACGGTGATTGGGGAGTTTTTCCTCTCCACTGTTGCCTAGTGCTTGCTCAAAGGGGATTGTTGGGTTTTCCTTATTATTTTGTGGTATTGTAAGGTCTTAAACCTTACATTGTAAAGTGCCTTGAGATGACTTTTGTTGTGATTTGGCGCTATATAAATAAAATTTAATTGGCCAGACCTAGGGAAGGGCCTATATCACCCCACATAAAGTCATATAGGAGAAAAATCGAGACTGGACGACCAGGCAAATGTAAAAAGGGAGGTACCCTCCTAACTCCCTTGTGTCTCTAAAAACACTCAAGAGCCATATAAATGTATAAACTTGATTAAAAAGTGGATTTTGCATAATATGGGACCTTTAAGAGACACAAGCATGCAATTGATACAAATAAAATCTCTCACTATGATGGGTTGTGAAAGGTAAAGGTTTTGTCTTTCAGATAATGAGAGCTGTGGTCAGTGTTGGAACTCATATAGTAATATCTTTAAAAAGTAGCATGTTTCTTAAACCACTTCTAGCATGATATTGCATAGTAATTCTCCCCTGTCCATTCTTATGCTCAGCTTGTTCCAAATTACTCTTAAAATGATTTAATCAGCTATTTGTGTTTGTAACTTATCGGTGAGAATCCATCCCCACAGAAATAATTGCCTCAAGATCAAGGAACAATGGAAGCATAACATTTTAATAGCATCATTGTTGATCTTTTGATGTTAGGAGGGCACAAGTAATTTCAAGTCAAAATGCTAAATTCAAGGTCACAAGTTACAGTGAATGTATAGTTCAGTCCATCACACATGTGACTTTACCTCATCCTGGAACACACACATAGACATTCTCACATTGCATGTGTTCAGTTTGGCAAAGAAGAGATGAAGTCTGGTCACGTCCTGTAGTGGCTGCAGTTCAAAGAGATGTAACTGGCTTTGCTTGCTGTGCATGTCTCACTTCGTGCTCCACCTGTTCCTTTGCCCTAACACTGCACTACATTGGCACAGAATCCAAATATATATAAACACGCACAAGAACACACATGCACAACACAAACACCTCCAATTATGCTCATGTACACTTTGCATATGCACTGTATCGCATGCACAAACACACAAAGTTCCCCTTCCCAGCCTCTAACACCTGCAACAACAGGAGGTTAGGGGAGTAAAATAAATTAACAACATCTGCAGACTGCAGATTAATGGGAGAAATCATCTGTAAATTAGGCATGGAGCTTATTCATCTGCTCATTCATGCATTGAGGAGAAAGAAAGAGATGCAAAGTCACAACATCTAACAACCCGTCAGCTCATCTCCTGGAATATTTTGTGTCTCATAAAGTCTAATTTGTTTTCCTATGCAGTGGAAATTTTCCCTCAGTGCTGTTTAAATTGACTTTGTCATGCATGAATATTCTCACTGTGAATAAAAGCGGTTTGTCAAAATGCAAGAAAGCATGATTTGCTCTTATTCA
This sequence comes from Helostoma temminkii, assembly GCA_900302695.1. NCBI lineage: Eukaryota > Metazoa > Chordata > Actinopteri > Anabantiformes > Helostomatidae > Helostoma > Helostoma temminkii. The sequence goes on along the minus strand of OMLM01014322.1, from coordinate 7,665 downwards.
ACATATTCTGACTTACAGAATACATACAATGTGATTTAGGTAACTTTTTACTTGTCAGCACACATATCTATAAGGATTTTCAGTTAACCCGTATCATTAATTGCCTTAAGAATTATAGTCACTTCAAGTTTACATCAATGCTACAACCAGGCACATCTTATCCTAAAGTAGAGCTGATTATGGATCACATCATCCCAAAGTTTGTGGTTTTTATCTACAAATCATTCTACTACAAGAAGGCATTATATTTAATAGACTGCAATTTTAATACAGAGACTTTTAATTGTGACTTGTAAAGCAGCCATAGGATTAATATCACCTGTCTTGATGGATAAGGGCCTGCATGGGAAAAATTGCTGGCCATGACTGACAGGTGTCATCACACACAGCGTGTCACAGCTTGCTACAGATATGGGTTTGCCTGCTGCTCATTATTAATACTACCAGGTGGTATTATTGTTGTGGCTGATCACCAATCTACTGGTGGAAATGTCATTCTATTAAAATATTATAATACTGTAGACCTGTATCATCAATGCTAGCAGCTTGTTACGTTAGGTGAGCAGTAGCAGCCGTAGTAATTATGAGCAAAATAGAAGGTGACAGGTGACACTGTATGCAAAGTGACATATACACATAGCTGAGGTGGATGGCTGGGTTGACAAAACACTTGAACCGATGTTCATTTCGACCAGATAATAGCGCTCTTAAGCTTTGGTTATTAATTTTTATTGCATCTATACATTGAGATGTTGCCAAAAAGCCCTTAGACCTAAACATCAAAATTGCATATTTTACCTGCTAATGCTTACTTACATCTTACTAGTTTACTATTTAAACACGTGAATACATGAATGCACAAAGCGTTTCACAACTAGTGGAAATGCAGAGCAAGTGTTTAAACTAGTACTATAATTTTTCACTTCAGATACAACAGCTGAAAAGGATCCAGAGTGCCAAAAGGTATTCAGTGTCAGACTGAGTAATGCACCATAACTAGTTCAAACGTCCAAAATACACAGGAACGAACCCTTCCAAAAATCAGTACTGAAGTCTTTCTTTCTGCTGTGTGATAACATTTTCTATGGAGTGGCTCACCCCTATTTCACCTTTCTAGCTGTTTAGTGAGGCCTTAGGCAGGAAATTAAAATTTGCTTACATGGGATCTGCTTTGATGTTAGGGAAACATGTGCGCCAAACAACATAGAATGTGGGTCATGTTCAAAATTAAAACAAATCTAGTATCACAATCAGCAGCATCTATAAAGTACAGGAAAATCATAAAATCTGTCAGTGAGGTTGCCACAAACAATAGTTAGGTCTCATAATGTAGCTTAAAGCTGGACAAAGGATGTGTGACCACACGTGAGCTGTGACTTCAACTATTCAAATCCAACAACACACTGTAAAAACAGATCAGGGGAGAGTGACGTAGTGCTTGATTGCCACCAATGACCATTCATACAGTGTTGAGCACCTATTGGGCCTAAAAGATATTTAAGACAAGTGCTCAGGCCCTTGCACAATGTTTGTATTGTAGCTAAAATGACAATGTTTTAGCAGCCCAACCATTTCTACATGAAGAGAAAATGTTTTAATAGGATAAAACAACAGCAAAAAGTAGTCTGTTTAAAGGTTTCTGGTCAGATGAGGCCCTCAGGAAAGAAGACCATCTTCCACAGACCCAATAATTGCTTCAGTGTAGCAGGTCAAAAGAGCACACAAAATAATGGGAGATAAAACAAGATACATAAAGGACAGAAAAAAATCTGTGGACTTATATATTCGAGTATAACTTTTATTTTAATACTTAAGAAAACATAACGTTAATTGAATGTCAAGCAGGTTACAGTTGAGAAAATTCACAGCTCCTCTCATAAAAGTTTAGTTAGGAGACAAACTAGATGATGAAATCAAAAGTTCACACATTTTTTGCTAATCTATCCATTGTAAGATCATTTAGAATTAAAGTGCAATATAAATGTGACACTAATGAGCATATTAGTAAAGCAATTAAAGTTTTACACCAGGAGATTTTAACTGAAAATAAAGACACAGTAAGCGGTTTTGTATTGTAAGTTCTTGTCAGACCATGTTTTTTGATTCAGCACTGTAGTTTCTAACCAAACTAACCACCACAGTAGCACATACAGTACAGATAAACATCCAAATACATGTGTACAAGCTGTATGACTGACTATTGTATCCGGTCGCCAAAGAACAGTCAGGGTGTTTTCAGTGGGTTAAATTAACATTCTTGCAAAATATTGCAGTAAAGAAATTTAACAAGACTCTCACAAAAATAAATATGATATAAGATGTGGTGAAGGCAACACCTTTCAAACTAATAGGCTGTATCTTTAAGATCATGCAAATAGCTCTGGAAAATATTGTACATGTTGGTTCTAAAAAGCACAAGCCTGAAAATGTTCATTAAAACTGAGATGGCATGGAAACTGAATTAAGCTGGTAGTGTATATGTAAATGCTTCACTTCCCACTCAAAGTCACTGCAAACTTTTCCAATCTCTAATTTGTGTTTTTCATTCCCCAACCTTACTTGTGCTTGATAGAAAGACTGGCAGGCAAGAGAGCTGAAGCAGGAATATTGCACTCACTCAGACGTGCACCATATTAAATGTTAAACCATAAAGAATTGAAATCTGCTGTGCAAACCACACACATAACCATATGCACTTGAGAAAGGCTGTTTATATTAAAAAAATTCAGTATGACATGTTTCAAAATCCATAACTACATTTGTAAAACTTGATTAAGGTCGCACACCTTGAGAATAATGCATATTCAGATGCAGCCATTTTCTCCAGTTTTATTGATTCTGCTGCAGCAACTACAGTCTTTATTAGCTGGCATATAATTTTCCTCCTGGCTTAGCCTGTGACAATGAGCTACAGGCTTAGCAATGGCCCGTGGCCAGTCGCCGTCTTCATAAAGAATAGGTAGGTACCAAGGGTCCAAGCCACTGTCATAGCACAAAATTGACTTTGCTTGACAAAATAATTTTACACCGAATGCTTGTTTTTGTGGCCAAAGACAAGGAGAAATAGAATGGATGGATGGATGGAAGGAAGAATGATCAAATATGGCCTGTTGTTTAATGGCAAGTCTTCATAACATGCAACATCCTTCTCAGCGGGTCGGCTCTCATCGACTGCAGCCATGCAGTGACAGTTATATCAGTGGGTTCATCTGTGAGAGGAGGTCAAGCTATAAAGGTTACTATCATCAGAGTCTTCCAACCTGCTCATCTACCCATCCCAGCATGAGTCTGATGTTTATGCTATCATCATTAAATCGAGATTGCTACGGTCCATTTTGATGGTGTCCTTACAGCATGCTATCACAGATAAAAAAGGTACGGGCCAAGGTAATTATATGGAGCCTGGGTATATTGATCCAGTGGGACAAGCCTTCTAATCATTGGCCTCATGCTGATAAAGTGTACATGGTCACTGAAGTCAGTCTGTCAACTTCATTTCAGGCAATATGCTGTGCATGCACTGATGGGTTCTCCTTAGGTTTGTTCCTGCAGCAGGAATCAAATATTAGCCATGTGTGCTCTATACTTTGCACAAACTTGAGTTTGATCGTGTTCTGAAAATTTGATTTTGTTTTAAATTTGTTCTTGTTCGTTGTAATGAAAAGTAGTTGTACAACTTTCCCTTGTTCCGACTGCTAATGAGAATGCATGAGGGGAGCCATGCAAGACTTTTGTCCTACAAACAGAAAGCAGAAACGATTCAAATGAATTCACGTAAAAAATGTGTCTCCCTCTGTCAGCTCTGGTCATTAGTTGCCATGTCTAACTTTGCCCTTGTTTTTCTGAGCTGTGCAGGTTGAATGAATCGCTTGAGTCCTTTGTACTATTTCACTTTGTATGAAGCTTAAACTCCTCTCCTTGCAGCACTTTAATTTGCTCCCAGACTTAGTTTTTGCTTGCTTTTGTTCCTCAGGTTTAAGTCACATTGAATTAAAGTGTCTGCCCAAAGACAAATGTAAATGTAAATGTAAACCATCACAAGACATTGCCAAAAAAGAGGAACTTGAGCAACACTGAAGTCGGTCTGGGCTTACAATGAACTGAACTGAATACAGCTTGAATACAGCTTGTTTCACTGTCTGTTTTATGTCTGTTTTATTCATAAATACAATTGATGGGCAAATCTTGAATTTTATTGCATTTCTGTATGTCTATATAACACAGTTTCCTGCTTCGGTTTGTGAAAATTAAATCCAACAATACGCAAAAGAAATCATTGTCAACTATATGTTTGACTCCAAAGAGTTTACACTCATTACTAATTTACAGTGGAAGTTTATTACTGACTGGCGGGCAAAAAAAAAAACACAGCTTTAAAAACCCTAAATGTTTTCACCAAGCTGTTTGTTGGTTCTAATTCAAATACAGCCTGGACCAATGTCCTATTAAGTTTTGCATTTAGACAATTGGATTTTATTGTTCCTATCTTGCAGTGCTTCCATTCATGCTGCACATATTTTAGTCTCCTACATTAGAAAAGCCTCTCATACACTTGTATCTGATTGTGCTTTACAGTATATATGTGGCTACATACATAACCATGCCTAGAGCAGCTACCATATGGTATGCTTACACATGTGCCATGTGACCATACTGGGAATGATATGTATATGAGCGTGTCTAGGAGGATGTCGTCCATATCTCAGCAGGTCTCAGAGGCTCCAGGGTCGGTGGCAGCTGTCTCTCTGTGTATCCCTAATTCAGGTGACAAGGTGGTTCTCCATCTCGTTGTTCTGCCTCAGCGCTCAGACACCAGTCTTCTGGCTCAGCTGCTTCCTTCTTCCCTAAAGAAGGAAGGTGATAAAAAACAAGAATGCTTTCACAGACTACAAGCTTGGGAAATGCAGGTGTATCGTTTGTGTTGATGCACGTGTGCATGTGTAAATTTGCATGCTTGAGTGTGTGTCTTCTATCCTGTATCATCCCTCCAGTATTTGGGCATAGCTCTCTCCAAGGTTCACAGCTCAGAATAGGATGAGCCAGTAAAGAAAGGCATTCACTTCTATTGGTATATTATCTCACCCAAGGGCAAGTTGATATAATGAAAACATCATTCTGTTATCTGGAGTGAGCAGTACACATTTTTCTAGTGGGCTTAAATGATTTCCAGACATTTAAAAACGTGTACAGTCCTCCTTTTTGTACATTTAAGTAGTTTATCTGTGGTCCACTGAATTTCTTCTGAGGAGTAAAACTATGTCAAGGTGATCTGAGGTCATATCCTTCTCAGACAGTGTGTATGTGTGTGTGAGAGAGAGAGAGAGAGTGCTGAGAGACAAAGTAAAAAAAAGTGAGATAGCTTTAAACCTCTTTCACAGGATTAACATATTCAGCACAGACAAAGTTGTGAGTTTGGTCCTCTTCACTAAAGTCCTATTACTGTGGATTTGGAGACGAGTGCACTGGAGATTTAAAAGGCTCTGAATGTGCCTTTGCAGGTGATGTCCTTGACACTGCAGATACATTAAAACTTTTACATCCCAGAAAAATAAAAGATATGATCCCACCACACACACACACAAACACAAACACAGCTGCTTATCATGTCATATTTCAATTACCACATTCTAAATTTTGCTCAGATTCAATATACAGTCTTTACTTTTAAATGTTCAGTTTGCTTTTGAAATAGCCAATTTCTCTGCCGCTTCGAACATTTCTTCAAAATGTAAACTTTATCATGGGACACAGAATGTCAATTTCCATACAAATTGAAGTTGGATGAATGCATTTCAAGCTAAATATTGGTATCGTTGGGGAAGGTGGTGAGGGAAGAGACTAAGCTTCTGAGAAATGTTCCTCTGGCAGGGAGAGGACTAGAGTGGTACACCAGGCAATTCATCAGCGCCCGAGAACACTGTGATCCGTAGCGACCATCAGCATGCTAATGTTTCTCACCTGACTGGATATGTCACTCTTTTTCCTGATGCCAGAGCATGAGGGTGCCAGTTTAATCTCATATAACAGATGTTTGGAAAAAGACAATCAAATTTAACTTTCCTTGCGGCATTGATGAACAACCCATCTGACAGTTTTAGTCCACATTATTGAAAGCGGTTGCACACTCATAGTCTTGATGCAGAAGGCAAACAAATGTAGGAGCCAATGTTTTGATACAGCTCTGCTCTCTGCAGAGAACTCTTGATGGTTCTCCTTATTTGTACCTGTGCTTTACTCAGTACTTGAGTAATTTCATAATACACACACACACACACACACACACACACACACACACACAGGAAATGTTCTGCTGCTGTTGTTTTTATTGAAGCCAGTTTGGTAGGTAGGGATCTTTGCAGTTTACAGCACTTTTAAAAGTTTTGTTTCACTGGTGTGTAGCCCCAAACATTTTTTATTGCTACTACCGATAATGTCAGTGTAGAAGATATTTACACATATTTATTACGATTAATATTTCTAATACATTCTCATCCCATGGCATCCCATTATCAAATCAAATTCAAATTTTATTTGTCACACACACAGTCATACACAGTACAATGTGCAGTGAAATGCTTAGGCGACCGCCCGTGACTATGATTGTTCTCACTTGTCACCTTAATACTGAGACCAAAGAGTGCCTTTAGCATCACAAATAAATGCACCAGGTGTGTCTCTCATTCATGCTATGGGAATGACCTGTTTGTCACACCTGTCATCAAAACGATTGGTTACAGGGTGGAAACATCATGGTTTAATTAACTTTATGTACAAAAACAACTGGGTTAGGTTAGGTTAAGTTAAATGATATAAGGAATTTATGGAAGAGTCTTGCTACAAAACTTATACAATCAGTTGACATCCCTGTGTTTCTTATGATTCCCACTTCACATGTGGGATAAATGTCTGTCTGTCATCCAGCCTCTTGAAGAAGCCCAACCTGGTTGCCTCAGATCTCTCAAATTTTAGACCAAAGAGAGAATAAGGTTGTCCTTCTTAAGACCCAGACTTTCTGTAATGACAATTCTTTCTTGAAGTATCATCAATTTAAAACATTGTTAATGATCTTTTATTAACAGGCGAGTGCTGCCCTGGTGCTTTTAAATCTAAGTACTTGAAAAATGTTGTGGCTTCCAAGGTTCTAAGTTAAATTGGTTTAAGATTTATTTGACCAACAGAACCCTCTCAGTTAACCTAGGTGGATTTTCTGTGTCTCAGCTTCTCTCGCATATGGGGTCCCACAAGGGTCTATTCTTGGTCCAATTCTCTTTTCTGTGTACATGGTTTTATTTTTAACAAACATAGTATTTTCTTCAACAGTTATGCACATCTACCTGCCCATTACGCAGGAATGTGTTAAAACCTCCATAGAATCCCTACTGGCCTGTCTGGATGATATTAAGGCATGGATTTCTTTAAACCTTTCTAATCTCAATAAAAAGATATGAAGAAACCTTCTGACCTGTCTAGTCTACTTAAAATTCGACAAATATCTTCAATCATGAAATTGAGATTTTTTTTGTTCAGAACTGCGGCCAAAATCAAACCCTTTCCCTCTTTTACCAATTTTGAGAAGGTAACCCATGCTTTGAGCTCATCGCGACTTGATTATTGTAATGCCTTATAAAATGGATCAGCCAGTGTTCACCATCTCACCTAGATAGT
>OMLM01014321.1:38978-54471 GCA_900302695.1 Helostoma temminkii | reverse complement strand
CTACTGCCTGTGAATCCAAAGTGTGATACATTATATTTCTCTGTGCCACAGCGTATCCATCATTATGCAAAAACTATTAAAAACACATCAGTGAGTCACACTGTTACACTGTGTGACATGTTCCTTCATCGCTTTGTACAGTAGCTTATTTTCAATCCTACATACACTTTCCTGCTCACTAGCTCGTGTGTATTAATCCATGTAGGAAATAATCCTTATGAACTTTTTCTCCCTATTTGAGTAACATTTGCTGAAAACAGCCATGGTCAGCAGTTTTAGGAAAGTGCTGCAGCATTTTCTGAATATGACACTGTGTATTTATGACACAAGTTTAGTGTCTGAGTGTCAGACAGAATAGCAAAGTCTGGAACTGCGGTAAGGCACCAATACAGTGTTAGTTTGTTGCCTCAGTGGGAGAAATATATAGAATATTACAACACCAATTGCAAAAATGTTGGGACACAGTAAAATCTACATAAAAACAGAATGCAATGATTTGGAAATCTCATAAACCCATGTTTTATTGACAATAGAAACATAGAAAACATATCAAATATTATAAGGAAGTGTATCATTTTGGAAAAAAAGGTGATTATAAGGTTAGCAAACCCCACCTTCTTTTAACTACAGTCTGTACTACCAGTTGTTGAGGCCTACCCTGAAAAAGTGCATATGCTGCTCTAAAACCTGGATATATCTTTCAACATTGATGGAGCCTTTCCACATGTGCAAGCTGCCCATTCCGTGGGCACTAATGCACCTCCATACCATCAGAGATGCAGGCTCTGAACTGAGTGCTGATAACAAGATGGAAGGTCCCTTTCTTCTATTCCGGAGGACGTTGCATCCATGGTTTCCAAAAAGAATTTTCAATTAATCTGGTCACAGAAGAGTTTTCCACTTTGCCACAGATCATTTCAAATGAGCTTTGGTCCAGAGAAGACGGCTGCGTCATATAAGGAGCCTTATTTGTTTTCACTTGCATTTTTGGATTGCACAGCAAACTGTGTTCACAGACAGTGAATTGTGGCAGTGAAGTATTGATGATTGGTGATGTCCATCACAGAATCATGTCTGTTTAATGCACAGACATCCAATTGTGAGTGTCAACCTTGTCCCTTGCACACAGAGATTTCTCCAGATTCTTGGAATCTGCTGATACTATGAACTGGAAATGATTATATGTTCAAAGCATTTGCAATTTTACAATAATGAACATTATTCTGAAATTGTTTGGCAATTTGTAGATGCTGCTTTTCACAGATTGGTGAGCCTCTGCCCATCATGCTCTTTTTATATCATGTTACAAAGCTGTAGCCAATTAACCTAATTAGTTGCAAATGTTCTTCCAGCTCTTCCTTGTTAGTACCACTTACTTTTCCAGCTTTTGTACAAACTTATTTAAGTGTTGCTGCCATCAATTTTACAATTACCTTATAGAGACATTTACTCAGTCACTCTCTGTTCTACTGTAAACAAAACATGTTTTTGCAAAAAAATGCATTCAGTTTTTCCCACTTTTTTTGAAACTAGAGTTGTATTATAACAATAACTTTTTTCTTTAAGATGTCTTTAATTGTTCATAAAGCACTACATGCACACATCCCTCCTCCATCTCCACAATTCTCAGATGTACTAACCAATCACTACCCTCCATTCAACCCCCAGCTGAATGACTGATCATCAGTGTCCTTATGTTAATGCATTTTTTGTAATTATGCAAAAATATACATTTCTTTAAACCTTTTGGGAGCAGTTATCCATCTGGTTGCTATAACAACTTCTCTTGTTGTTTTGGTTGTGGTGGTTGGAACAGATCCCAGCAGACACTGAGCAAGTACCAGGGTACATTTACAATCGCATTTACAATTAGAGGTCACCAATTAACTCAATATACATAAACTTTTATAAAGACGTTTTTTTTCATTTTAAAGAACTTTAAGGGACAGCTGTTATATTTGAATGTGTCATAAATACATTTACTTGTTTGCCATTACCAGTGAAAATCTCATTGGTAAAAAACTCATATTGGGTGCAACAAGAAATTTGGATAAGTGCACAAGTAAAATTCTTTTACTTGGCTCAGTAAAAGACTCTATCTGTTCTGACTAGATCAGGAATACCTTTCTTCAGTCAGTCCAGCAATTCATACTCATTTGTTGCTTGCTGACACAAGGCAGCGCTGGCTTTCTTGTTTCTTTTGTGTGTGAGTAGGTTTAGGGTATATGTGGCTACACAGTATACACATTCTATTCTAATTAATCCTAAAATGTCAAATGTATCGCTTTTCTGCCCACAGGATGTTTACAGAAACAAACAACAACATATAAGCACTGAGGAAGTCATAACGGCCTGCTGCACCAGACTATATTTGTTGGCAAAAATAAAAGTTTGTAAGTAACAAATTGTTACACCTTAAAAACTTGCATTATGAGCAATTAATATAAATAGGGTAGAGTGATTAATCTCATCAAAATTGTGATGCCAGGCTGTGCAATACATTACATATTTGCAAAAGGCCACGATTTAATTACACGATTTTGTACATACTGTACGTGAATATGACAACCTGCTCTGTGTCTGTGTGCAGTTTGCTCGTTACCTGCACCACTAATAAAGACATGATCAGTCAGTCTCTGTGCACACGTGTGGTCACATGACCTTCCAGTCAGTGTTGTCCAGCGTGTGCGGTGTTGACAATTAGCTTCCATGTTGTAAGGTTTAGCAGCTTTTATTTTTTATTTATTATAGCGACCCGTAACATAGTGACTTCATGTCGAAACATTAACTACTTCACGTGATATGTCACTGCTGAGGCTGTGACTCCACCACTGTTTCAGTGTGTGGGAGGTTTAACCTTGTTTTCTCAAAACATAAACAGAGTTTGAATTTATTTTCTACATTTGAATTTAACTTTGTACTTTGAATGATTCAGCAATATGTATTTTTTACTTGAAACCAAGCCAGTCTCATTATATCACTTATTATCACATTATTGTCCACTACAATCGCAATATGACTTTTTTGCCAACTCATGCAGCTCTACTAAATAACTATTTGCTCCTTTGCATACACTTATATAGACTCAGCATACATTTCATCAAGTTTAAAATTCTCCAGGATTTTTTTTCCTTATAAACAAGTGTCTGCAGACAAGTTCCTGCTCCTGAACTTCAGTCATATCTTGGATCGCTCTCAGCTGTTGACATTGTACCAACTCTGGTACAAAATGGCAACGATTCTTTGCCAGGTCTGCTTTGAATTAGAAATTTCTAACCTCAGTGGGATCTACGTGGCAAAATAAATGTTCATTTATTTACATTGATTCACCATGACAATGTCAATAGATAATTATTTACTGAGCCTGTAAGCTGGTACAGTAACAGCACTGTCACTGTGGATTTTAACACCCATAATTTGTGTATTTGTTAATGTGATTTCAATTACATCATCACCCAGACTTTTGGACAGACCTCACACAATTACGTTAATGTTTTAAGATGTCCTTAAAAATACAGACAGTTAAGGTATTTCTCTGCAGCAGCTCACAATTAAACCTGACGCAGTACTTATCAAAAGTGAAACAAAGAAAAAGTGATTGTTTTGTCTGTCAGGAAAATTAAAGAGGGCGTACAAGTCCCAGAGCAGAAAATGGATGAGTTAATCATGGCGCTAACGAGGAGGGGGCGTGGAACGTGGCTGCATTTACATCATCCCGCTCTGACAGCGCCAGGACAAAGCGAGGTGCCGCAGCCAGGCAGGGAGACTCTGGCTGCGATGGCTCGGTGCCTTTCAACCTCTCTGCACTCACGTTCTTGTCAACACCACATCAAGGTTCTGTAGCAGCAAATATTCGAAGCATTGATGCCATCAATGAACGTACTGAACATTGTACAGTCTCTGAAGCAAGTCGACTCTTACATTTTAATGTCCTCAGCAGGGTGAGATCTGTACTTTATCTCCTTTTCTGTCAATCAGGAGCACATTGCTTCTGTAAAAACAAGTGCACTTTGTTTTTACTGATCTTGAAAGATACTTTTGCTGAAGGTAGGCCGGTCTTTTTGCTCTGCAGTTGCCACCTGCCTGACCTACACATGGAATTTCAAGTACAAAATGCTACAATGACACATGCCGTGTAGCTGAAAACACAAAGTCAGCAACCAGCTAAAGATAAAGCATTAGCTTTATAACAAAGGTGTATCCCTCTTCACTCTTAAAAAAGTGGAAGCAGCGCTGCACGGAGCGGCCCCTGACAGAAAGCTGTCAGTCATAAATCCCGCAGTGGGGTTTTGCGCAGACAGGTAAGGGCTGCCGAGGTCAGCACGTCCCTGTGACAGATCTTTTCTCTAGCTGCTTGAGAGGAATCCACCATCCAAGCCTGTTGATCACAGTAATCAAAAAGAATGTGCTGCATGATAGCGAGAATCATCGCCATCAACAAATCACGGCAGACAAACAGAGGCAGAGGAGAGACACAGACGAGCCAAGTGAAGGCGATTTATTCCCAGTTAACCAGTCCAGTGTGCAATCAATTCTGCTGCTAAAGAGCTGCTGTTGGAGCCATTTATATCCTCTCTTTATGTACTGACGTGATCATGGATGATACAGGTCGTTAAACTGGATTGTGTTTGAAATTTGAAGTTATAGCCTTTTCATAAAATCTATTCTATTTTCCTGTAGTTTCATTTCTGTACAAATCATTTTGAGGTAGCCGGTGTCAGAGTGTATATGAAAACAAAACCGTTAATCTCCGCAGAGTGTTTTCTTGTGTATATTCTGTACTCAATTTAACTGCGGGTATATTTTGAAAGATGTCAGATGTGTTTGGTGATGCCCAAGATCATTCTCATTTCCATAAACTTTTGAAATTTTGTTTTCAACATGTAGCTGTTTTTCCAAAGTGTACACAGTGCCTGTGACACCCAAGCTGTCAATCAGACGTTACTGGGATGATCTTTTCACCTCTGAATTAATTTGAGATAAACATATAAATATTTTCTTCCCAATCGTGACACAAAACATGCTCCGTGATGATAGCATTGTTGCATTTTAACACAAATGTTTTAGATAAAATTCTATTTATTAATGAAGGCATCCTAATTTTAGGATTTTCTTTGGACAGCCTTTGTTAAAAATTGTCTTTCTTGAAACATTCGTTTAACCATCTGAAAGACCGCAGGCCAAGGATAAGTGATGTGGAGGTGAAAGAGTAAAACAGGAGGAGGAAAACACGAGTGAAAACTGAAAACAGAGTGCTACCTTTTCTTTGTCTCTCATGGATCCTTTCCCGAGAATCGACATCTTTGTGAGAGTGTCCTCTTGTAGTCTCTTTAACGAGTTCCCGCGTGGCCCGAGGAGCTTGCCGACGAAGTTAAACTGCAACAGAGAGTGGATCAATCAGAATTTGTGTGTTTGAGATAAAGAGCAAAGACATTTCTTATGTCAATCACACGTCTCAAATTGATGAGTGAAGCTACTCTAACTTATCAGCGGTTATTCCCTGTCATTGTCTTGCTAGGCTCAGCAGAAGCCCCTCCGAGTTTTCTTATCCCATGTTCACTGAGTCACCTCCTCACAGGTTTGAGTTTTATGTTGATGATGACTTTTCTGTATGAAAAACGACGTTTAACATTAACTGTGGCTACAGAAGCAGAGGGAGAGGTTCCATAACCATAAAGAGTCTGTTTGATTTTCTGTATACATTTTATTAGACATGTACATTCATGTATCAACAGCTTTAAGGTCAATAGTGTTTGAAATTCTGGTTTAAAAACATTTTGTACATTTGACCTTAATGTATATTGAGTTTAAACGTAGAAGTATATTGAGGATGTGCTAGGTAGTGCAGTACTTACGCAAGTTTGTGTACTTCTACCACCTCCACATTTGGCCTAAATTAGTAGTAGAATAGAAGTTGCAAATAAAAGCAAGCAAAAAGCAGATGCATGTATTTTTTGTTTTATTTGTTTGAACAAGATAAGTATAATGCGTATGTGCACCAATAAACCATCTTTCAGAAATAAAGGTGCAACTGTTAACCAAGTCATGTAATTTTTAACTTGACAAAGCTCATCCAGATGCACAGATGGTGGTGTAAAACTGTTTTTGATTGGCTGATTAGAACATCCCATGAGTATTAACGTATTGGCATGTATAATTGATGGGAGGTTGCTTCATTTGCTTTGAACAAACCCATTGATCCAGAGAGACTTTAACTGGTCAGAACGGTCTAATTCAATCATTCAGACTGTAACTCAGGAGTGGCCATAGTGCTGCTTGTTTGCTGATTACTTGGATCAGGTGTGTTCAATCACTTTTTTACTGTACAGTCCATAAATTGACTGCTGTAACTGCCTTGTCATTTTGTGAAATCACATCGGTACGTCCTAGGATCAGTTCAAAACTAAAATTGTCATTATTATCATAAAGTGCTTATTGGATCTAACAGTGAACTGGACTTGTTCTGACATCCATCAGCGTCTTCCTGGCTTAGATTACCTCATTTTACCTCAGCACTTTTTAGCTATAAACACCCAAATGTTATGCATTGCTTTGTCGAGGTGTGTTGTGTGCAGACACTCGTCAAAGTCATGCAGCCTTAACACGAGCTAAACACAATTCCACCGGCAGCTGGAGATGGTCAGGGAGACAAAAGGAGAGTGATGCTTTTCTCCCCCTCTCCATGTTTTCCTGTAACAGTGAGTTATCCAGCTGTCTCCCTCCACTATCTAGGTCATCAATTAGCTAGAAGAAGGAAAAAAAACAGCCAGTTTTGTTGTACACCTCACCTGTATCTCTCCTGGCTTTTGTTCAGAAAGTGAGTGCCAGTTCCTGGGTGAGGGATTTGAGAAGCGAGCTTTAGTGATTCGCTTTAATGCAGAAACTGACTGTTGGCTTTTTGTCCTGGCCACGCTGAACTCCAGCTACTGCTTCTTCAACTCAAATCCTGTGACCGAATGTGACCATGTAAGGCTCTATTCAGCCTTTGCCTCAAAGAAAACACCCTGCATGCTGTGCTAATTCTAATCCTGCACTTGTAAATGGGACTAAGTGGCCTCATGGAAGGTTCTGACCTCGGATTGATGAATATACTCAAAAGACTTGTCCACATCACACTTCACATGTGTGGACTTCAATGCTAACGCACCTCCACTCATATGCTTCCTACATTACCTCAAACACTGCAAACAGCTCTGGGGCAATTTGCACACTAATTAGCTCCAAATATACCGAGCAGGACATGAATTGTTGGGTCAGGAAAATTCAATTTAAAGTTGTCAAAGCAAACAAAATGTGTCCTGCCTCTAATGTATTCAGGTTTACAAAAGGATCATCAAAGCAGACAGCACTCCCGGGACGAACAAATGGTGTCAGGAAATGTTTTAAATGTGCTGAGTTTAACCAATGTCCTGCGCATCCATCATTTCCACCTGGATAGAGCCTTGATCACTGAGCTGTGCAGTCTCTTGAACATTGATTTGCAGAGCTAGATCACACAAACGACATCTCCCTGTGTTGTACTACAGCTTTTGTGCGGCTGCTTCATCCTTCTGACAGGTTGAGTATCGGACACAGTGTCCAGGATGTCTGTGTGTGTATCTCCATCCACTGACGACCTGCACTTCTGGATAAAAATGCGTGAAGACAAAGAAAAACTTGTTTTTTCTGATCGAGAACAAAGTGCTACAATGTTCCTTTTCATATCATAGCGTAGAGGATATATCTAATATGCATGTATATGCATTTAACAGTGAAATTCTACAGGCACAAAAAAAAAAAACCCTCAGCATTCTGCAGATTATTTAAGTTTCAGTGAAATCAGGGACACAATTAGAGTCTGTCTTGTTGGTGAGTCAATGAGAACCAATGCCTTTTTCCATTTAGAAGAATCATTGTTCTCTGCAGTGGACTGACATTTAACAAAAGATTGTTAAATGAGAAAAGGGTGGTAATTTTCTTGGTCCGAAATTAGTGCACTGCATTCATTTTCTACAATAGACAACAGGAAGAAAACTACTACTTTTAATTAAAAAATAAATGAGTTTTGTTAATCTAATTATTCTGTCATAAAAAAACAATAAATTATGTTTATTACTTAATTTCTCAGATTAATGAGAACTCCTAATATATACAATAAGCACACTATATATAGTCTTTTGTATAGTTCTTATATGTTGAATGTTGTTGTTAAATTTCACTGTGTGCCGAACAGTATTTGGTTGAAATGGTCAGATGAGAAAAAATTGTTTTGTAACCCAAACAGCTCCATCCTAACCAAGAATAATGGGGTGGCATCCTCATATGGTAGGCACTGGTACACATAATAAAATTGATGGAATCATAAAGAGAATTATGTGGATATTTTGAAACTTCATTGGCAGTCATTGGCAGGACATGAATGGACCATGCAGCAGGACAATGGTTTAAAGCACACATACCTCCAAATTGTCAACAAAATGCCTAAAATGTTTTGGAGATGGCATCACTGATTAGGTTACGACTACAAAAAACGTTTCTGCCATGTTTTGTACTTCAAGTCAGTGTCAAGTCTTTCAATAGTAAACCTACAGAAGACCTGATCTCAACTATGAATGCCCATACACATATTTGATAAAGTTATACTTGCCTATAGAGGATACAGCTTACAGTGTCCATCAATACAAGTCTTTATGTTTAAGTGGCCTAATGTACAGTGTATTCATAAAGAGTCTGCATAATCAAATCACCACACAACAAACCTACAACTACCTAATATGTTAGCATATGAATATTGCACTCTATGCACAGAAAATGAGAGAAAGCTAATAAGAAAATGAGAGAAAATTATTAATAGCGGAACAGCTGATGATTTTGCCCCCAGGCTCTGTAGCTGTGGATCAGATAGTGACATGATGTAATGCTGTTTGCCTGGCACTATTTTCAGTTCCTGACTATTTAAAAAGAGATCATGAAATCTGCTTTACATTTGTTTGACTAATGCCAGTAAATGTCAGAGAGAAGAGTTAATCTGGACATTTAAACACAGTCGATGCCTCAGCAGACACACACACACACACACACACACACACACAGACAAATATATGAATCTTAGTGAACAAATAACTGTAATCCCTGCTGGTTATCAGATATCAAAATCCGCCTGACTCCTACAGTGATTGATGCTCTGAAGGTTTTGCTACTGCTTTAGTTATCACAAGGGATTATATGACTCACAAAAACCTGGCTGGGCTCCTGTTTGGGATCATGTCATTAGACTGTGTGAGAGGATTGTGCTGCTGCTGTCTGTAATCACCAGAATAAAAGCTGATGTGTTTAATCACAGGTTCTCGCCTGCTGCTCTCTTGTGAAGCAATGACAGTATGAAAATATACAAAAACAGGATTTGAATCCTTGCACCATATCCTGGTTGTCTGCTAAAACAAAAGAAAAAAAAGTCATGAGGATGAGAAGAAAGACAGTGGGCACAAGCACAATTAATCACAGTTAACTTGAAGGAGCTGCAGGGGGGAACGGTACCAGAGGGACAGAGGAGAAGCACATGAGATCTTTTCATCATGTGCTGAATGTATTACTGAGAGCCTGGCAAAAGGTGTGCTCACAGAGAGCCAGCGCAGACTGATTGTGCTGAGGACAGCAGGACAGGAACAGGAGAAAAAGGATAAATCAGTGTTCCCAGGGAAGAAAAAAGCCACAGTCTGAACTGGAAATAAACCAGTGGGATTCCTTATACCTCATTACTGGCCTGTGGCGAGTTCTGCCAAAGATGCTTTCTGAGAGAGGACCCACACGTCCAGCAAATGTACAGATGAGTGCCGATGGTGCATTATATTTTTAATCCCTAAATTAGTATGATACAATCTGTCACACAATTAAAATGAAATCCAAAAAAAATCTCAAATATATTGAGTGTGCATCTATTTTTAAACAACATAGCTACACTATGCAACACTAGAGTGTTATCGCTCTTGTGAAAATCTAACTATTCATCAGTGCTGGGTAATAAAAGTTCCATTCTGTCACAGAGGATCAGAAGACTGGAACTTGCTGCGTGGTGTCCTTGCCCGCTACATTTTGATAAAAAGCTATCTTTGCAGAGGATGGATTTAACCTCTCCACACATGCTCCTAAATGGCTGTTTGGAAAATGGCTGTGCCACTTCAATGCCAGAAGCCAAAAGGTGATGCTCACAGCTCAGCAGAAAACCCATTCAAGTCAGACCGATCGCTCTTGCCACTGCTACCTGTCAGATAGAACAAATTGAATTTGTCTTCCTTCGGTGGCTTGTTGGAGCTCTAAACAGCGTATTAGTGGCTCTACTTATCAAAGATGTCAGAGCAAATCTGTTTAGTTGTGAACCTAACACTCAGATCAGCTTTCAGTTGACACAATATACATACAGTATGTAGAGCATACTTAGAGTTCAATATAAGATTATTTTCTAAAGTCAATATCAGCAATGACTCTCATTCTATAGGTTAATGAAAAACACAGAAAGCTTTGATTTGGTGATAAAAGACGTTCATGTTAAAACACGACAAAATTTTTGACAGCAGGTCTTAACGCCATATAAAAGTATAGTCACTGAACAGTAGGTCAAACAAAGGCTACACACAGAAATTAGTATCTCAAAAACTAGTACGCTGTAAGTGTTGATAGTTTAAGGACTGTTGGACATTGGAATTACTTTCAAAATAAAGTGTTACCTTGTTGTAAAAAAAACGTGCACAATATAGCAAAATTATGTTTTTATATTATTTTGTCTCACTGACTTGTTACATTTAAATTCAACATCAAATATTCAAAAGTAGTACAAGTAGTTCAAGTGACCATTCACAAAAGGGATAGTCCAGACATTTTTGCTATTAGAGCTAATAATCATTTGTTAGCAGATGCTAATATATTAAACGAGTTGGAAAACATGCTAAATGTTATATGTGGTATCAGCAGCTTAGCATTTCAGCACTGTCATTAGTATGTTAGCATGGTGACACTAGCATGACTATACAGGCTCTGTCTTCTCTTTCTTTCAGTCATCAAAAGAGTGCTGACTAGGCATAAGTGGGAATGTGAAGAAGGTGAAATAAGGCTAAATTAAGTTATAACAGCAAGTAACACATTAACAGAATTTAATGCACTTGGAAAAAGCTCTATTTCATTATATTGGTAACTGTTTCATGTTTTGTCCCTTTGCCAATTTCACACTACTCATAAGTTAAATTATTTAAAATCTACAAAGAGTTGTGACGACTGAGGATGTGTTGTTCACAGAGCTAAAGTTTAAGTAAATTTAAGTGAAATTAAAATGTGGGCGTGTACAACACTGCTGATTTTGGGCATTTTTTTTTTATTTTGCATGTCATTAAAATTCAAGTGACACCTAATAGAAAGCATTTTCTGAGGGATACTAAACCTAAATGTAGCTCTGGACTATCTGGATTATCAGTTCAAAGTAGGACTGTACTGTGTGTATATCGTCTCCATTCGAATACTGCAAGTTACCACTGTCCTCTTCCCCTGGAGGGCTGAGGTGAAAACTTGAGTGATGTCTCCGTCTAAGAATGGTCCTCTCACTTTTACACCAGCCTCCCCATTGAGCTCCCAGAGGGAAATCCATGTCATGCACCGAGCATGTGTGGCTCCTATAAACGCTACTGCTGGTGACGGCTCCTTTTGTCGGGCGAGGCTGAAGTGCTCTCAGATGTGACAACAATACTATCACTCAAAGCAGTTTCATGTGGAGGTCACTGTGAAGCTGATGGTCTAGGACTCTATCCATGTGACTTATGTGCTGATTAGAATTGGACTCTCACCCTTCAAGTTATTAATTTTCTTGTATCTACCATCAGAAGACGTCCACTAAACACTCAAGAAAATGAAATCCACTGTGCGATAATTCCTTTGAATCATATATTCATAAATATTCATTGACAAATTAATATACTGAGACATCAAAGCGTCATTGACTAAGGTCAGCGTAATCGAGACGTGTGTATGACAGAAGAGGAGAGAAAATTAGAGTTGTACCATTTCAAAAGCTTAAACTATTCTTCAGGCAGGATGTAACATCCCTAATATAGTTCTACCCCAATTCTGTCACACAACACTCTGCCTGTACGCCATCTTCCAGATATGCTACATCTAATAACATAAAGCATCAACAAAAAGTGTCAAGTGGCTGTTGTAAGGAATTTAAATCAAAAACCAGAGCTACTGTAGCTGGATTCATTATCTATAAATAACACAATCTAAAATTCTCTATCTGTGCACATCACATTTTTGGAGAAATCTCTGGTGGTACGACTATAACACTTACTTTAGGAAACTGCTTGACTGGTATTAAAACTTTCTGGCCCAGTTTCATGTTCTTGTTGATGACAACGTCAATGAACTTCTCCTCTTCCTTTCCCTCGTCTTTCTGAATTCTTTCGATCTCTGCAAAAAATGAAAGAAGATAAGTAATCAGTAATGACAAGCAGCAAATATATATAAAAAAAAATTGGTTATCAATTAAAAGGACTGCTTCGAGATTTCAAGAAAGTACATTTGTATGCAAATTTGTATGTATGTCTCCAAGAGTGACATATTTACAGTACATGCCTGTACATTGACTGTGCAGCTTAAGTCAGGCCATGATTAGCCTAGCTATGCATGAAGACTGCAAGCAAAAGTAGGGGGATAGTAAACATTCATTTGAAATGAAAATTATTTATTAAACCCACAGGGAATTTGCTGCTGCCAGTCAAAGTACTGACACTACCTGGAGATTCAGTGTCAAGTTTGCACACTGTGTTTCTATATGTCCACATAGGCTTTGTGACATAGTAATTGCCTGTTTTATTGCTAATGACAAAATAATGACAACATTTAATTGTGATTTTTTTTTTAAACACACGTCAGCCAATACATTAATTCATACATACATTCCCCAAGTTCAAAAAATCAGACATTAAAATTATAAACATTAAAAGTATATAAAGCTTCTATTTATTTAGATATTTAGATATTTAGATATTTTCTAGTTATGTGTGTTTGAGGCTACATCTTTAAGAGAAAGGCAGCATTACAGGCTGATAGACACTGATGGGCAGCTGACCACTTCAGCTAAGCACTAATCAGCAGATTTGCTCAACCATATTTCTAGTAAACAACTTTAGGTTTGTTAGGTTCCTTAACATCTCAGCTACTGGCTATGGCTCGATCACCATAATACTGTCATTTGAGGAGAGAGATACCAATTTACTTGTACAGACACGACATCTCCTAGAGTCCCTTTCATGTTCTTAGAAAAAAAATGATGGGGAGGACACTGGAGCTTGCACCTCCAAGCTACCAAAATATTGGCTGTCACGCTTCTTCTTTTGGGAGAGGTAGACTTTGATGTATTTGGAGATGTAACCTTGAACGTTTAATCAGATGGATAACATCTGTGTTTCAGTGCCAGGAAAATGGTTTTGCAGAGAGGGCAGTTGAGATGTGCAGGGAGGCTATGACAAAGACTGCAGGCTAAAAGCCTGACAGGGGAAAGGGTAAAGCAGAGGGCGAACTCTATTAAAGATTTATTTCTCCTGTACAAAACGATTTTAAATCAAAAAAAGAAAATAAGATTACAACAGAGCAATTATGTTGTCTCAGCCTCTCAGATGATTGTTTTAAACATGTGTTAGATAAGCTCAAGCTGAAGCCATGATAAAGTCATACGTATCCATGTTTAAACACTACATAGCCAGATATGCCACATACCTGTTTTTCAATTATGCTTAGGTCAGAAATAAGCCACACACATCAGCAGAGCAAACTAGAAGCTAAAAGGCTAATTGTGATTTCTCAACAAAGCTTTGCAGCATCACATTCGCAGAATGTAATTAAAACCTTTGATAAGAGTTTTAACGAGGATAAAAGAAGTATCAGCGAGATAGAGATATCTTGAAGCTTCAGTTTATCCCAAGGGGGGCAGAGAGTGCACACTTTCTGAGAAAAGACAGCATTAATATTAATGCATCGCCTAGCAACATGCCAAGACGGAGTTTCCTCCTTCCACCAGGCGTTGGCCTCAAAACATTCAGCACGCTGTGTGTTTGGAGATTGTGACTGAGATTGTGTTTCAACTGCAAATCCTCTATAAAATGTTTTTTCAAGCTTACAGCAACATTTTTCCAACTTGCCCACTATGAAAATTTTGCATTTCAAGTCCAAGTAAACCCCATCAGGGCACGACATTCAATCAGCAGGTGCATTAAGCAGCTGAGCTATAGCTTCGGATGAGCTCGGCCTCTGAACGTGGCACCACAGAGTGAGCTGGTGTGAATTAACTAACCACGAGTCTTTTCAAAAGATCTTGTTTGTGTCGCAGTTTATCAGGGAGAAAATGTGCCGATGTGAAGTGAGATGAAAACCACCTTCCACCTCCGAGTCATTACCAAGTGCTCAAAAGAAACAGATTTAAACATGCATCACTGACACAAGCACAATGTGTCTATTGTTTTCTTTTTCTCCTTCTAACCTATGTTCTCTTTTGGCTGCAAATGGATAATGAATTGTGTCATAATCTACTTCGAGAGGCACAACGCAACCCCTGTAGTGAATCAGCAACGTAGAATCCTGGAACTCATTGAAAAATATCACTGAAGCGCCTTTTTCGATTTTTATGGTTGCTGCTCTGTGTGAAAATGCATCAGCAACAATGTTGGCTTGGGAAGTTATGTGAAGAATGAATTCAGTGGGATTTTAAAGCAAGTTTGTCTCCGCTGCTCAGAGACTTAAATGGAATGAATGCAATGTAATACTGAAGATTTGCTTTAGTTATTAAACTTGACTCTCTGAGCTCTAGAGGAGCCATATGGTTTACAACCCCAGATCCAGAAAGGTTGCATGTATGCATAATAACTTAATGCAATGATTTTCATAAAGCCATATATTATTCATAATAGAACATAGAAAACCTATTAGTTGGGACAGAAGCAACAAAAGGCTGGAAAAGAAAGTGGTATTTAAAGGAAGAGCAGGGAGAATATTTTTTAACTAATTAGATTAATTGGCAACAGGTCAGTAACATGACTGTGTATTAAAAGAGCATCTTAGAGAGTCAGAGTCTTAGAAGTAATGATGAGCAGAGGTTCACCAATCTTTGAAAAGTTGCATCTACAAAACTTCAAATAAATTCAGAATAATGTTTATGAAGTAAATATATATAGTAAATAAGGTAAATATAATAAAATAAAATATAATATAAAAATAAATGCTTTGAATACACTATAATCTACGGTTCATAATATCATCAACTGATTCAGAGAATCTGGAGAAATCTGTGTGCACAAGGGTCAAGGCTGAAATGCACTTTCACTTCACTTTGAAATACTTTCAAATATCACTGTCTTTGAACATAGTTCACCGTTCACACAAAAAAGAAACCATACATGAATATGAACCAGAACTCTTCTGTCTTCTCTGGGCAAAAGCACAATTAAAGTGGTCTGTGTCAAAGTCGAAAACCATG
>OMLM01014321.1:19322-37947 GCA_900302695.1 Helostoma temminkii | reverse complement strand
AAAATCATTTGAGCATTACCTACAAAATGAAATGTTTTTTTCTTCATGTCCTGATCACATGGGTTGCCAGCCTCACA
This sequence comes from Helostoma temminkii, assembly GCA_900302695.1. Classification (NCBI taxonomy): domain Eukaryota; kingdom Metazoa; phylum Chordata; class Actinopteri; order Anabantiformes; family Helostomatidae; genus Helostoma; species Helostoma temminkii. The sequence continues at coordinate 37,870 of OMLM01014321.1, read as the reverse complement.
GGTGCTATGTTTGTACAAGGATCAGTAATATTTCCTGCAGACATCAATAATTCAGTACAACACTGTACTTTCTGTTTAATTAGACGTCTACGTTAACTCACTTCTGCTATTTGTGATATTTCTCTTTGTCGCAGAAGTTGAGTCAAAGACTCAGAGGTACAAAGACTTGCAAACAGCCTATTGTATCACTGTGTGTGTACAGTATTTCTGCGTGTGTGTGTTAGGGTCCCCTTCATTTCATACTAGTCACCATCAGCTGTGCACAGTGTGGAAAGCACAAGTTGCTGTTTACAACATGTTATGTTTTGTTGTGAATATTAACAAAGCACAAGTTCAAAGTACTTAACCCGGCATTAATGACAAGACCTATAAAAATAAGACTCAAATCATACAGCTCATGCTTTCACTTGTTGTTATATCAAACCATTTTGTAGTATCACAAATCATAAACTTTACTGTATACTATGGCACATTTGGAGTACCTATAGGGCACAACCTTCAAATTAAATAGAAGCAATGAAAAGCATTCAGCTGCTGTTCATAATAAAACAGCATGTTCCAGCAGCAACAGCCCTCATCAGGGGAGCAGGATGTACATACATATTCAACAATATGTAAGCCAAAAGCCTCAGGGTCAGAGTCAAACTGAATGAAAAATTCAATATCTGAGTAGCTGATTCACATGGTTTAGAAAGATGAACTGCCTTTATTCTTCACATAAAGTCACCACTGTTGCTGATTGGCCTTCTCAGATGTAGCAATACACTTGGTGAGAGTAAAACATATTAAAAGCCCATGTGATAAACCAAAACAGTCTATAAAATGTGGCTGCCTGGGTGACGACACCCCTCAACAGGCCACAGTCCCAGCTGTCTGCTGTTCTGGATTTACTTAAAAGTAGCTCTGTGATTTAGGTCTTCCCATTTAAAATTCATAAGCCGGGTAGATTTTGTGGGATTATGCATGACTTCAGCCGCGTGCTGGAGAGTTGAGATGGGAATGGAGGCAGTTGGGTCATTAAGTCTACCAATTTCCTGTTGAAGGCTGAGATACATCATAAGTACAGTATTAGCACATTGTATGTACCCTTCTTGTTACCAGACAGGATGGGAGGCAGATTCACAACTAGCTGGATAAATGTAGTCAGTGTATTGTACATTGCATTGTATGTGCAAGTTAAGACAGTTTTAATAGTTTGTTAACTGATTATTAACAAACAGTCATGTGTGAAAGTTAGTGCCCCCTCTTTTAATTGTCTTTTCTCTTCTTTGTTTTCACTGTGCTATTATTTATTCAACAAAAATGAAGCCAAAAAGTGCAACCAAAAAAAAAGTGCCCCCTTACTGTTTTCTGGAGTATCCAGGTGTGTGTTAACACAATGTCAAGAGGGAAAAGCATAAGCAATGATCTCAGAGAAATTATCACTGGTGCACATCAATCTGGAAAGGTTATGAATTTGGAGTTTGGAGTTCAACGTTCCACAGTGAGTACGATCATTCAGTGGAAAGCATTCAGGACAGGCTCCAGTCTTCCCAAGAGTGGTCGTCCCAGCACATTCACCCCAATGTCAGACTCTGCAATGCTCAGAGAAGTCCATGACCAGTACAATTAGAAGAAGACTGAAGTACAGTTTGTTAAGAAGGTTTGGCAGGAGAAAGCTTCTGCTGTCTAAAAAAATTACAAGACTAAAATTACAAGACAGGAAATATTACTGATCATTGTGCAAACATAGCACCTGTGAGGCTGGCAACCCATGTGATCAGGACATGAAGAAAAAAACATTTCATTTTGTAGGTAATGCTCAAATGATTTTTGAGAAATAAAATATTGACATTTTAAATGCAGGTCAATTATACAGTATGGGCACGAATGACAATTATATGAGCTCAAAAACTAAAAACTTCAAACCAGAAACCACAAGACTTATGTACTTGATGAACAGTTTTCATTCAATTACAAGACTTACAGACCTATAGGACATCCTATGGACAGAAGAGACCAAAGTGGAGTTGTCCGGCCTTAATGCCATATTTGGTGAAAACCACACACAGCATTTGGCAGAAACATGTCATATGCCCTGTCAAGCACAGTGGTGGAGGGGTGATGATTGGTATTGGAAGCTTTTTTGCAGCCATGGGACCTGAGCACCTTGCAGTCATTGAGTCGACCATGATCTCCTCTCTGTACCAGTGTATTCCAGAGGAAAATGTGAGGCCTATATAACAGTCTGGATCTCAACCTAATAGAAATGCTGTGGCAATACCCTTAAGAGAACTGTTAAATAATGACAAAAAAAAAGTTAAATGTTGTATGTTCCCAAAACGTACTACGGTCAGGCGATTTTTATTATGCTTATACACAAAAAACAGAGAATTAAAAGAGGGGGCACTAACTTTTGCACATGACTGTATGTTATAAAATCATATTGAATGTGAACATCACCGGATGTCAAAGGTGAACTTCTGCATCAACAGAAACAGAAACACCCTCCATATTTAGACCAGTGAAACTATCAAAAAAAACAAACAAACTAAAAGCTGCAAGAAAGAAGCAGGGCTTCCATTTTTTCTATATTAAATATTTCTCTATATTTGAGGTTAAGTTTTGAAGAGACATTTTTTAAAGCCGCAGTAGATTTGATCTTTTTACATAAACTGACACCACGGTAAATCAGAAAATGAGGCTTCAACAAAGACTCTCTTCAGTAAACAGAAACACAAACAATTTAATTCAGAACGGGGAATGCATTGTTTTATTCATTCATGTACAGGTAGGTGCATGCTAGAGTAGAGGACAGAGAAAAGCAATCATAAACAGGCATTTCTATTGGGAATATTGACTTTAAATAAGCAAAATAAGGCTGTTTACTTTCTACTTTTTGAATTATCCTAGTTTCATTTCCCGTAACTGATTACCAATAATATCAAAGTGGTAAAAGCCAATGTAGCTTTAATTCGAATGTGAAAAATAGCACTGGGTCAGCGGTTCTCTAATAAGGTAGACTGTGTGCCCTTAGTGGTGCCACTTTGGTAAACAATATGTGCAAAGCAAAAGTTCACAGCAACAAATATAATGAGAAGTGCAGTTTCCCTTGTGTATGCACTGATTCAAACACTAATTATTCAACGGTTCACTGTATTCTGACACCAGTTTATGTCTCCAACTTTGAATTAACTCGACACAAACCTTGAATTATAGATAGATACGACACCTTTGTTAAAGCTGTGGATGAGACCAGTGTTTTCTTTCACAGAGCGCTCAGAGCCATACGACCCCTTGTTTTGGTTCAGTTTAGCAGACCGGTGACTGGTGCTTTGGAATTAATTGTACATAAACAGTGTTTTATTCAATGCATTCTTTAATGACAGTGGCTCAACCGACAAGTATTTATCTAATTGTAGTATTTATCTAACTATGGTGCCCCCCAGCAGAGTGTGTTTCTGCGTTGATCACAGAAGCCCTTAAGCTGCAGAGACACACTGTAGAGTTGCATCAGCTTTTATGCACTATTAATATAAACAAGATACCTTTAACATATTGACATTGTGCAATATGGGTTATTGTCTTTGATATAAACTGTTGGGTGTTGAGTTACTTTGGTTTCCCTTATGCTGCTCACACACCTGATCATGAAAAACCTGCAAAGCTGATATTTTTTTCTGTATTCATTTGTATTATATGGAGGTTATTATTATTTGCACCGCTCTTCATTTCACTGCAGCACGGACACGATGCACCTGCATAGAAAGTTTAGCTCACTTTGTGTTTTCTTGCGTAAATAATTGAATTGAAAATTGGTAGACAGTGAGTTCCTCTTCTGCTTCAGTAAGCGTCTGAGGCAATAAAAACATATCTGGTCTAAATAGCACGATTGTAGTTTTCCCACCACTTCCGTTATGCAGCTAATGCTGTATGCTGCAGTCTGCGGCAGATAGACTCATTTTGTTGTTTTGCAATTACGGTTCAAATAAATGAAATGCTCAACCAGGAACACTGCATCATTATTGTTGTTTTTCCAGTTTCTATCCACCAGAACATGCTTTTATGAAGCTAATCAAACGACTCCAGGTCACCAAGTTCAAGTTAGTTAGTTCAAACTATAATGGGTATAAATTGGAAATGGAGCTTGTTAACACAATAAAACTTCCTTTACATATGTAAAGGTCTTGAAAACATGTTTTCTCTCAGTCAGCCTCTTTCAATGAAGAACAGAATGTTGGGACATTTTTGGATCTTTTATTTTGAATTTTTGCTTTTCCCCACAGTTTGAAATGGGCTGTATAAAAGACTATGTCACTATAGTGCCATGCAACATGACCAAAAATTCTTAGTATTTTTTAAGATTTTGGCAGCTTTTCCTTCTTTTCTCCTTTGCCTTTTTATAGGACTGTGGCTTATACTACTGTCAGGAGTACACAGAATATGAAAGAAAGAAAAAAAAACATCTTAAATATATTGCACAAGTAAGAAATAATCAATACACAATACAAAATATTAAAGCACAATATGTTATCCTTCAAACCAAAGTATTCAAGGATTAAACCTCATTGATCAGTAACAATTCCTTTGGTATCAATTTAACATTCCAAATTTGAATGTGTAGTTATATTCTGTCACCGCTCTGAGGCTTTTTCCCCCTTTCCATTGTCTGTAGTGTTCATAATGTCACTTGACTGCTTGCTTTTCTAATCACATGTAAAACCATAACCACTCTTTCTCCAGCTGTTATACCACCTAGCTAGCGAGCTACGGTGTAACTTTGTAAACTGAGAAAGTGTTACAAATAGTTTATGTGTCACAAATTGTTATGTGCCATGGGATTATACCCTGCTAAAAAGAGTAAGTTGTGCACCTTTATTGCTGTAGATTTATTACCATGAGTAGATGGGTACCTTACACCTACCTGATAGGATTTCCTTTTCTGCATACACTGAACATCAAACAATATAAAAAACATTCCTGCAATCTAATTTGATAAGCCTTTGTATACCATTGCTTTATGTTATTCCATGCACCAAACAAAGTCTAAAAATGTACTGACTGTCATAAATATTTGTAATTTTATAAAAAATAGTAGTATTTTTGCTGAACTGTGTAAACTGTGTGGCTATTATGCTATGGCAGTAAACTTTACATGAACAGTAAAGTAATATTAGCAGTAAGAAACGGTCCTGTGAAATGTGCCTATCAGGGTTTAGCCGTGAGGCACAACTTGTTTTGTCATATAAAGTAACGTAGGCCAACAGCAGTCACATAAAAAACTGCAACTGTAATTTCTTTGACAAGATCTGTATCAGTACCAGTTTCAAATGTTTAGTCATTCTAGTTACCACAGTGGGCAATCAGCGTTTAATCCATCACTAAATACTCCAATACACACTATCTTGACATATGATAATGAAATTGAGAGCTCTGTCATTTCCCACTCTCAGTAAATAAAAACAAACCATGCTGCTTTGGTCTTTTTTTGTTGTTGTTGTTTTCTTATTCCATAGAGACTCTGCACCAGAGTGACTGCTGAGGGTTTCAGGCAGTATGGTCAGTGCCAGAAACAGTTTGCTCCACACACATTTCATGTGTGCTACTAGTGTGACCACACACATTTAGCATGAATCATAGTGTCAAGGCTGTGACCCTTGAAAGAGAAACTCTAACTCCAAAAAAATATTAATAATAAAAAAAAACGTCTCGACTCGCTCCTGTCCTGAAATCTCAATTTCACTCTGGCTCCTCCATTGCCTTGACAAGGTCAGGCTGGCAGCAGGAATTCGTCTCGCCCCCTAATCTGGAGATTACATTCTCGGCGGCTGGGCAAGGCCCTCCCTCCTTCCCTTTCCCTTTCTGCCTCTCTCCCTGCAACCCTGCCAGGCTGGCTCTCTACTGCGAGGTAACGAGCCAAGACCCGCTTATAGTGTAGAGATAATGTCCACGGATTAAGACAGAGAGCCCCTCGAGTGGTGCCTCTTTCATTTCAGTATCCGGGCTGTGAAGCATCATAAATACATCCAGTTAGTCCGGGATTCCATTGTGTGGATCTCTCTGAAAGTCGAACTCTGTCTTCTTATGGACGTGTATGGTAGCATATGATCTTAATCCACCAAACTCAGTGGTAAAAGCAATAGCATTACAAGTCTACTAAGGTACATTTTCACTGCAAAAATCATGGGATCTTTTAGGGATGCTCTTGTCACCCTCGAGGTGAGTCATGGATTCACAATGTCTGTGTAAGAACATTAAAGATCCCTTGGGTGGCGGAATGTTCAAAGTGCACAAGATTACTTTTTAGGTCCTTTCAGGATTCGAGTAGCCTCAAAGATGCCAGAATTGCTGCAGGCTTTAACCTCATGCAACAGCATTTCATATATTTTGGGCTTCCATTGTATGCTTATCATTTGGATAGTTGCAGGTTGCGTTTTTCTTGGCACCTGTTCTCCTAAAGATGCGCTCACAAGGAGATTATCAAAGTGTTTTGAACCTGCCAGGGGATTAGGCCTTACAAATTTGCCCTTATCCATGAAATCAAGAGCAGCTGCATCAAATACCAAAGTGTAATAGATTGAGTTTCCTAGGATAAGACATTAATCCTAAGTGTCTAACAAGTATCTAGAAGTTGAATTTGTTTTTCTGCGGTGTTACCTGGTTTGAATTAGCAGGAATTAAAATCAAGAAAAGAATCAAGTATAAAGCTAGGAAGTTGAAAACATTTTTGTCCTTAAAGAAGGTTCTCCCACCGATAGGGTTTGAGTATTCTCTCCCAGCAACATATAGAGGGCAGGAAAAAAGAGAAAAGAATAAGCTACCTTCCTCATTTTGGTCTTTTTAAAAGCATTTGCAGTTATATTTTCACTGAGCAGTGAAGGAAGCAGGTGCACTGATATTCAGAAGAACCAAGAGACAAAAAAAAGGACATGCACGTGTTTGTGTGGCCAACCTGACCGAACACCACAACCCACCTCCTGCTCATCAGATTATAAAGATAGTTAAAGATATGGTGGTGCAAAGCTAATACCGGATACAGACTCTACTGATAGAAAATAAGTCTCTAATTGCACTCTGTGACCTTGTCATCACTACAGAAGTGTGTTTATGAATATTATAATAAGAGACATTGTATAATTTGCTGACTTTGCTACATACGGTGGAAATAGGTTCCAAGTAAACTTATAGAACATTCAAAACTGTAGCTTAAAAATGTTGAATATGGAAATCAATTTGATCCTCAAACATCTTATATAGGTTAATAATATTCCCCCATACATAATTCAAAATATTTCTCATAAATTATTCTGTTTTCACACAATAGGATTAGGAACCATCAAACTGCTCTGAGGTTTCCTAAAAGCACACACTTTCTATTAAAATCTTCCCTTTTAAACCACTGTGGACTCATTTACTTCACATCACATCACCAAAATAAATACATAAATAAATCAGTTACTGTGTGTGGAACTAAACTGACAAAGTCTTGAAATCCTCGAAAAGACTACTGATTTTCTATTTTTGTAAGAAATCTTGATCTTAAAAATACAGACTAATATTTTAAAGTGCTTGATAAACAGTGCGCTATTTTTTTCACTACATGTATGCAAACACTTCTGCTCCTTTTCCTGTTATGATTTTAGTAAAAAGGGTCTCATAAACTCCTGCCTGCATGCCTGACATATTGTATTAAGAAGTTAGTCCTCAAAAAAAAAATACAAGAAACATATAATCCATTATTGTTTTCTTCTTGTAGTTTTCTGTGCTTGCTAATACCGTCAGCATGTAGAGCGCTCTCTGCAGATTCATCCATGTTTTACCGTTTATTTCTGCAGCAAGAAATGACGAAGTTAGTCTGGCTGCTACATTGTGTTAAATTGGTTAAGCAATTTGGACGCGCCAGTGCATCCGTTGACTACAGAGGGTTAAGGGCACTGGGTGGGGTAGATGGGTAGATTTTATTTTCTTTTGTTTGTATACCTAAAACACGCTGCAGTATCAATTGCGCACAAATGTAGAGTGATGAGGAAGTGCAGACATTTGGTCGGATGACTGTGTAGATGATGTAGCGTAATAAACAATCAATAGGAGAAAGACCAAACGCCTTCAGTCCACTTGTAGTTTTACAGTATCTTTAAGTATCTTCTTTCACAAACGATCTTTGGTTAAGTACAGATTGGTTTTTCATTCAGCCATTAACTGCTACTAGCTGAATGTTTTGTACATTTACTTATAGTAAATATTTGTAGTTTAGTGCATTTTGCCAACTTTGGTGGCTAAATGAATGCTGAATTTATTTTTCACATCACAAACTCAAATTTTCACTCTCATATGTGGGAGAATGCTGCACTGTAGAGCCCAGCTGTGATGGAGAACAGCTGCAAAACCAGTAGGTTGAGACAAAAGTCAGAGCACAGTAAAGAAAGGATTGGATTTTGATGTACTTCTCAATACCACTTGAACCTCTAAACCAATCTCAAAGGCAAACTGTAAGCTAATTTTAAGAACACCGGCAAAAGAAATGGAAAACACAGCTACTCTATGTTACTTTTGTCAGATATTTTTTACTAGAAATATGCTCCAAAACTTCTCTTATTGTGGAGAATTCCTGTTGATGCCTCTGGTGAAGTGAGACTCACAGAAAAGCACTGGCAGCAGTTTTTGAGCGAGGCTTGGCCTTCTAACCAGAGCACGGAGGACGGACGGACGGAGCAAAGTAAATTGATTTCAATTCTCATGCTAGTGTTTGCTTAAGTTCTATATTCCAGCACCTGTCATGATGCAAATATTAGGACATGTCCATGTTTAAGTAAATAAATGTGAGGGACACTTGTTCTGGAGAACATTTAATAACTTGCCTCGGCTGAAAATCCAGCAAATTAAGAAAATGATCTAGTGTGGACCATGGACATTTCAGCTGCCTGGTCGATACAGACAAGGACAGCCGAGCTTGTCTGAGCATACACGTGTGGGAAAGCATGTTTGTCACAAGCCTACAGAGCATCACACTGCACCTGTAATAGTATAAGATACTGAGATAAATAAGATGAGACATTATCATCACAGCATGGAATCTTTTCTGATCATTAGGCTATCTGCAGACTGCAGTGTACAAACTACAACACCCAGTCCTAGTTTGTCCCAAATGAAAGAAAAACATGGAGCTGCAGAGATTTTAATGTGTGTTAATTACTAATAAATCACCTGTCTGTTCACACCCCAACCCCAACATGAAAGGGCCACAGCAAGGCCACTTTATCTAGCAATTAACATAGGCTGCTGTTTATTGGTTCGACACCCCTTTGCCTAATGAAGTTTCCCATAAAACTGTCATTAGGCTGTGAAAGGGTGGCGGACCAGTAGGGGGGATTTGAGAATGAAAATGAAAACTGTGCAGCTTAATGTACATCATTATCTAGGCCATCACAGCCTGCATTATCAAAATACACTGAATCATCATAACTCATAATGACCAGACCACCTTTATTTTTATTTCAATTACTCATCGCATGTCAATTAAAACTGCAGACAAATGCTGGAGACCGTGCAAGTGCCTCTTAAAAGCCTTCTGCTCTGCATCTCTAGATTCTGGTAAATAGAGAAATTCATTTCCACACTGAGTCAGCGAGCATTACAGAAGCATTAAAAGGAGAATGAGCAGTTATGATGCTATCACATGCATATTATTTTCTAACATTTTCCAACATGGCATTGAGCTAATAAACCGCCTCCAAGCGCCGATTGTCCGCTCATTTCAACAAGCTCGGTCGACCTCTGTTCCCTAACAGAGCCAAATCAATTAGATTGCAGTTTGTCGCCGCTTCATGGTTCTGAGCATCAAACAATTCAAGACGGGAAAAGATCAATATTTCAAATGAAATAAGGCACTTGATGTTCTCCAGCTGAGGTACGTTCCTTTCTACAGAGACAGAGACAGTGTCTGGCATCAGCTGCCAGGGGCTGGCAAAGACTCTCTGCATCAGCTCTACAAATACTTTGCTGTTTTATTAGCACAGATTATCTGACAGTTTTTATTTGGGATTGGATGGTGTTTGTTTCTGAGAGTTTGAAAAGAAATGAGAAATTCCCAAGCACAGAGGGTCCAATGACAGACCCTAGTTGCATTATGGGAGACTTTTGGAACTTGGTTATTTAGTAATATTCAAACTAGCCATTAATTAGGCAAAATACAAGTCATACAAATTAAAATTTGTATGACTTGTTAAATACTGTACATAACATATTATAGTCAAGTTCACACATTTGATAATCGAAAATCGAAATTGGATAATTGAAATCCACAAAAGAAAGAAGTTTTGTTGCATTTTCATTAGTCCACAAGGCAAAATAACAAACCATCCCTGAATCACTTCCTGATGTCTCAGTCTCCACTGCAGCAGCAGAAGCAGCTTCTGTCTGAAAGCTCTGACGGTTGCACACATACTGTTTGATGTACGAGATTCTTTACATATGCGGGACAACATGCTGACTCCAACTGGCACTGCAATATGCCAAAAAAATGTGAACTCACTTCAGTAAACAGCATCTACAGCTGACTGTGGCCTTGTTCACAAATCACAGCCAAATGGCTTTAAAAAACACCAGCAATTGATAACTGTAACAGCTCTGTAACTCTGTGAGTCGGTTATTAAGTGCAGAGCTTCTCCATAACACTGTAGAAACTAGCATGTTTGCTAATTAACACTCAACACAAAGTCCACCTGAGACTAATGCATGTTGTTAGTAGGGGTGTAATGGTTCTGAAACTGAGGCCAAAACCAATGGTGTCTCCTTGATGCCTGCAAATTCAAATTACATCCCAGAAAGAATTAAAAATATCGGCTGTGACATCTTGTTGTAATAGGACCTATCACCTATCGCTCTGTCTGCTGGCTTTATGTTAAGAAAGTGTGTCTATGTAGAAAGTGTTGCATGAGCTGTGTGTCAGGTACAGCTCTGGTGGAAATCATTATTACTATTATTAATAAAATCCTGCACCAAACCAAACAAACAAACAGAAATGGAGGTCTTTGGAGGATCACTACACCCCTAGGCAGTGGCTTTAACATATAGAAAAACCCCTGTTTTCCACCACTTGCTGCTTTTATTAGTCCGTCTTCTCCGAATCTGCGTTTCCCACCAAGAGCGAGTAGAAGCAAAGTTCTCTGTGTGTCTGACTTTAACACTAAAAACAATTAAAAACCAAAATGAATTTGGTATTGTTGTGTTTTTGTTGTTAAAAAATATATTTATACTTGTAGTTATTTTGTGTATGTATTTGATTTGCAGTGCCTAACCCCATCTGCTCTGTGCTGCCTGAGGGAGGCAGTTCCTGAGAAGTGCTGCAGCACTAGTACCATAAGGTAGAGTGGCAGTGTTGAACATGAATATATGAACCACATTTTACAGCAATTCATTTGATAATTAAGATATTTATGCACAAAAGTGGTGGTGGACCAGCCTTCAATTCCTCAGAAAAAATCTGAGAATAAACACACTTGAAAGAACCCAGGTCTAGTTATACCACTCTAGTCAGCTTGTAATGAGAAATCTTGTTTTTTATTCATGATAAATGTTTGCATTTCAAAGTGTATATTCATCAACCACACTCTGAGGCACTAAACCCCCTTTTAAATATTATGTGCATGATTCCGAAACAATTCGACTTCCCTCGTTTCTGTATGTGCTATTAACAATGCAATAAAAGGTGACTAGAGTTAGATTTAAAAAAAACATTTGGTGTGCTTTGAATGTTAAATAAATGCATATGACCTCATTAGTTAGAATATACTGTACAGCTGAATGGCAGGAATTGCTGACATTGGAAAACTATCACCACTTACTCTTTAAGACGCCAGCTACTGTTTGACCATTACTGCTAATTTCCCTGTTCACATTCTCAATGCAACATTAATACTGGAATCCCATTATACATAAGAGCACCCTTCATGTAATGGGTTGTAAAGAATTCATAATTGCTCCAAACAAAATACACATCCCTTGCTCAAGTGCAGAGAGTAAGTACAATAACATGCATGCAAAGTAAAACAAGACATAAGCTCTAAGAGAAAACGTCTTGATTAGGCAAGGGTCAGACATTTTGAAGCAGAGCCTGATGCTAAAAAACATTCCAGTATTACAGCTCAGGAAGTGGACCATGAAGAGTTTTACTGTTATGAGGGAGGTCCTAATGAGTCTCACAAGGCTCTGAGGATGACAGAGTGACTCTATGCTGCCTTAACAGAGACGGTAAGGCCAGCTGCATGTATGACGTGTCTCCTGCAAGAGGAAAAATCTCTCATATCCTTCCTTAGCTCTTATTTTATTTCTTTTTATTCTTTTTTCCATTTTGCACTAACATGATCTTGCTATGGTCACATGAATATTTTAACACCACAAAGACTCCAAAGCCTCAGTGCTCTTTATTTTTAGTTGCTTGTGAAGTTTTTCTCTTTTTTTGTGTGTGTGTGATGCGAAGAAAGTCAGTCAAGATGAAGTCATCTGCTGAAAATGTAAAATGTCACAACTGATAACGTGGAAGATGTTGTGTTCTGAGCTCCCTGATCCACAGCAGGACAAATCTCAGGCTTATGCTTCATAGATACTAGAAGCAAGAAAATGTTTTGACCATGAACTGAGCTCCAAGGGAGGAAAAGCCAACAGCTCTGTTTTTATGTTTGTACACTTTTTTACACTTTTATTTCCCTGTGCTCTGACTAGTTGTCCCTAATGAAACTGCCGTAAGACTAAGAAAATGAAGCGGAAAAAGCTGTCTATCAGGTTCATCTTCCCTTATCAATTGATACTTAGAGTATTATTTATTAGCATTGAGCTTAATTATTCAAATCTGACAGATAAAAAAAAATGATTTTTTTCTTTCCTCTGTGTAAACTGGACTGAGCCCCCATGTCATTTGCTTACAAATCATCAGATTGATGGGCAATGTGCATGCCGAATTTTGCTAATGAGTTTGGGAACTAATTAAATAGTTATGTGATTTTTTTCTTTTTTCCGAACTTTCATTACATGACTGTCAAAAGTGTAATTACAAAAAGAGATTAAAATGATTTCACAACGATCAAATATTAATACAGCTACTTTAACTTGCGTGTCATTTTTCTGCAGGAGACTTGACCTCAGTGAAAAAGTAGGACGAATTACTCAGAATGAAGCTTTTGTCTGAAGCTCTGAATCATCTAAGTCGAGTTAATTATGTGTAAGATCACCTTTTAACATGCAGTCACCTGATTTATTTTCCCTTTGGGGTTCTTTGAGACAGCCATTTTATATTTTGTGAGGGATATAATATAACTGCTTTTAGGTACTCCTCACAGCCTTGGACACAGTTTGGACAACAGTGAAAAGTACTTCAGCGCCTACTCAGTGTCCCATGACAGCATATAGAGTTTCAGTAAGTGATATCCTTGAATGGACAAGAAATTGATACACACTGCTCTCTTATTTCCAGGCATGCACACTGAAAGCATTGTTCACGTTTACTTTCTGTGCACCTTTCACTGTGAAGCTGAGGCTGTTAAGAATGGTGCACCTGTACTAAATGTAACTGAGAGCCAGGGTCGTAGGCCAACACCAGGGGAGGAAGCCGTAAAGACCGCAGGTGGTAGAACACAGGTTTAATTTAGAGCAGCAAATTAGAACGCTAAACATTAGCCCATGAATAATTAACTCAAAAGTGGAATTGCATTAGCGCTAATTACTGTAGCTTCATTTATTTTACTTTCTCTTTTAATTGCAAATATGGAAAACTAACTTCAGGTTCTTCTCTCAAAAAGTTTTTTATGTAACTACATTATATAACTATTCTAAATTTTACAATGTGTTAGCCTAGTGTGTATACTATATGTTAGCTTTGGTAGCTAATGTAAAACTATAGCATTAGCGAACAGCAACCTGCACATCAAATAAAAAAGTGAGAGCCTGCACTTAAGTTGTGCTGTAAGACAATTTTTACATTATAAACTTCTATTTCGCTCAAACAGAACCAAACACATCCATTTTCAAACATTTGCTTATCATCAGCATTACAGCTGGAACAAATTGGCTTATTTCTGAGAGCAACAGACAAACTAGGGAGGCTCAACAGGTGTCTTTGTCTTTGGGATTTGTTGACAGTAACAACTAAAGTGTAATGTTTCTAATTGAATACTGTAACTCTCTGCAAACCAGCCTGTGGTTTATTATGCATCATTTAACACGTACTATTTGTATATTGTCTTTCTCAGCTTTGTTAATGTTCAGGTCAAACATAGATGGTTATGGATTATAAAGCACTTAATGTACAGTTTTGCTAGATAACAGTCTTAAAGAGGCACAGAATGATAAAAAGAGAGATGTTGATAGAGAGGGGAAGGAGGTGGAGTGGTGGTTAGGAGTGGGCAGCTGGGGCCGACTGTGCTGAACAGGCAGCAGCCAGGCTGATGGATTACAGCAGCTCTCTCCTGGGTAAACGGACACCGCCACCCCTCCCCTTTTAACAATGTCTCAGCCTGTATCGTCATTGAAATGTCTCCAAAGATGGAGGTGAACACGAAGCTGAGCCACTTAATCTGCAAGACTGCATTTCTACCACAAGCAGTGGATTTGAGAGACCCCTGCAAAAGATCTTTTCTTAACAAATCTGATATCATTTTCACAGAAATGACTTGTCAACCAATAGCAATATCATCTGGGAGTCAGAGCAATGCCGAAAAACAAGACAATCCAGCCGCTCATCGATTCAGTCAAGACTAATTGCCGGGAAAGAAGCCCATATTGTTTTCATACATTTTCCTATATTATTGTCATTTGTAGTGCAGTCACTGCTAGGCCGTGACTTGGCATGTGGTTTTACAGGTTGACACTAGAGATCATCTTTGTCTATCCCCGAATGAATGGATGCACTGTAGGGCCTGCTGATACCTATACAAGCCACTTTAATCAGGTCTGCGCTAAAAGGTCACACTGCTTAAGTGTGCTCTGACTAAATAAATAATGAGAAATGGGAACACACTTTCACATTTCCTCTCATAGTGTCTATGTCGAGGAGCTGTCCTCATGTTTCACAGCTACAAACTGAGACCTCAGTAAAACACTTGACATTTTCTCAACTACTTCATCAAGCTCTGGAACTAGGAAATCCCACGGTCATGTCCTCTGTCTCAGAGCCTTCCTGTGCTGGGTCACACTAACAGCAACTTCACAGAACCTGTAATGTCTTTTTAATGCTAAACGTTCGCATTGTGGATTTGTTCAGACAATAACCCATACCAGATATTAAAACATTAAAGATGAAAAACATTCTCTTATTATTTGTTCTTTGGATTTGCTAATAATGTGCCCTGAGGCAGAAAAACTATACATGAAACAATTATAGTTGTAAATAACTGTAACATCATTAGCATGACAGCTGGCTAATTTTCATAGCAGCTGAAACCATTTCATGAAAAATTCTAAATGTTTGGCAAGTGTCCAGTAACGATATATATTGGGGAAAAAAAACATCCGTCAGCTGTTTAATCATCATTGCTAATTGTGAAACTTTTCTCATCTAAAATTGCAGGTTACCATAGAAAAATACAGATTTTTTTATGTATTGATCATTAAATTCACTAATGGCTACTTAAAATATGCTTCAAATGTATAAACCATATGAAGTTTTTGCTATATTTTAAGTAGTATAAAGTGGTGGGTGACTGCATTCCAAAGCCTTTTAGGCTGGACAGTTAAAAAAAAGTACTGACCTTTGATCTAACAGCACTGTGGTTACCTGGTTAAGGTTAAGGAAAGTCATGGTTTAAAATAACTTCTTTTCCAAGGTTAGGAAACCTCCGTTATTAGAAAGCAAAGGTCCACAAACAAGAAATGAACAGCAGTCTCCTGTGCAAAAACCTGCCCCTTATCTGACCCTCCATCTCCTCCAGCCTCCTTCCTATACAGACTTTATAAGGACAGAATGCTACTTCCACCTTTGCTTCTGACAGGCAAGGGTCATTATTCACTTGTCTATCTCTAGAACCTGGTCTCTTATACATTAAGTTCTTATACAATGAAACTGTAATCAGAAATGTGTTTTTGTGGTGAATGGAACAGCAACTGTATTATTAAAACTTTAACATAAATAAAACATACCAACTAACTTTTTCCCACCACAATATCCAACCTACAAACACCAATTTTCTTTCACCAGATGGTAGTTTTACTGGTTGAGTGGCCAGAGGTTTTCCAAGAGTATCTGTTTCCACCCCTTGGTAGTTCTATTAACAGTAATTTGGGTTTGAGTGTCTTGCTGAGCCACAGCTCTCATTTGATACATTGGAAATAGACAGTTTAATGATTACTAGTTACTTTGTGTCATGGTGTTAATATGCATTATCTTCTCTATATTAATGTACATTTTGACAAGGCAAGATTTGCATGTTACTGTGTTGGAGTGACCCAGTGGATGGCATTATTGATTCATTTATCTTCAGTCCTTTTTGAAAAAAAACCTGGCCTCATAGATAGCACAGTCTCCTGTAGGTCACCGTATTTGATTAACCTTTTGTACATGGCCCAGCTTTGAAAAGCAGGAAAAGACATGAGCAGAGAGTCTCTATATTCTCCTCCTAGACTAAGTGATTAAATCAATTGTGAGTTCTTAGCCTCGCTTCAGGCCCTTGCTGTAGGAGCAATAGTGCCGGGCTGTCGGATCTGTGTAGCTGAGTCGCCCCAGCGCGTACTGCCAAGCACCGCCACAACCCTGGGAAGCACATCAAACCATGGTTTTATGAATGATCACAGGATCAACAGGAAGAAATGAGAATAAATTGTAATAAAGATATTTTGTTAGGCTCATTGTGCTTGGACAAATCCTGGCCTGTAGTCTGGTAGCCTGAGGTCACAAGCTGCTTGTAGGGCCTAAAGTGGCAAGAAAGTCTGTAATTAATCACTCTACACGGAGCTTAACAAAGAGATTTGTTCACCACTTTTATTAAAGATATGGAATTACAGGAGGGTTGTTCATTTGTGCAGTGGATTTTTCTTCCCTACTTTATCCCACCCCCCAGGAGGCGAAATGTGTGATCAAGTAGCAAACTGATGGAAAATAATGACTCAGTGTTACTGGACTGGCCTGAGGGCAGAGATTAAGGAAATGAAAAGAGTTCACAGAGTTATTCACGCAGCTCCCCCGGTCTCATTATCGACCACACACCAGAGGGGATGACACTTTGGCTCAGAGCACCTGTGTCCTCACTAACTTTGCAGTGACTCCAAACAATACCAGGACGGAGGAAATTAAAGTTGTAACTGAATGAGGCAGGCTAAGGAGGGGGGTTGTGCCCCATAAAACTCACTTTGTTGGCGGACATTTTGAAAGTTTAGTGGAAACAAACAATGGATAGAAGCTTATGCAGCTTTTATGCAGCAAAAATTTGCTTTGTGGCTGTGACTGTTCGCACCTACACAAAGCTTTGCAAGTAATAACTGCTGATGGTGGTGCATCATTTGAAAGCTACATTTTCACTTTTTCCTTCTCTCTGTGAGAAGAAACTGTACTATTGAGCGTTGGCTGTTCACGTTTTCACCTTCTCAGTAAATTGGCAAACATTTAAGTGCATCTCTAACATGAGTAGGTGTTTAGCTTTGTTCAGGCCACCATGGTTTAAGATTGAGCTGCTGTACCAACTCCTCCACACCTCGGAAAACATTCTCCCCCAACATCTACAGCTTCAAAACGCACATAAATACTCCAGGTATAGCTGGTGTTATGGGGTAGCATTCATTCTGCAAATTGGAGTTTTTGTTCTACAAACATTTTTCAGAGGCAGAGCTGTTCTGGAGGCAGATGGTTCAGTTAGTTCCTAATGTGCAGAGCTAAGGAAAAACTATTCTTTGTGGAGTTGTATGAGCACAACGTTAAATGGCACTGAAGGAGCATATTTAAATGAACAGTACTTACACATTAAGGCGTGCACAGTCATGACCACATGTCTGTCTGTGTGCCATAAGTATAGTTCCTTCTACTACATGCTTTAATGTGTTCGCCTGCTAAAGCATCATTCATTAAAAAAGGAAATGTGCACAAAGCCAAGCTCGCATTATTAAGGATGAAATGTGTATAGCTCATGTGCTAGAACAGAGCAGATAGATAATTGTTTTATGCGTCATATGATGTAAAATTAGCTTTTTACACATTTGTTACAAATGTGTTAAAATAGTTTTAACAAGGTAATCGTAAAACAAAAATTGTACCAGTCAGTATTTTATATTATTTAGCATCAGATCACATCAAATGTAATCAATGGGTTTGTTAATACTTACGCTTACACATATTAAAACATTGGTTTGTCATTCCTTATTCTTATCAACTCTACTATGCTAAAAGAAGAGTGAACATTAAATTTAGTTACCAAATGAATGTTAATGAGTAACCAACTGTTCTCCAACAACTCTTTGAAAGCTCGATTTGCATTTCTTATCTCGCTGTGCTGCCCTTAAGTGCCCCAAAAAATAAAATATTTAATAAATTTAATTAAATTAAATAAGATATGCCTAGCTTTTTAAATTTGCCTCCAAACAGAAAGTTGCAG
>OMLM01014321.1:0-19302 GCA_900302695.1 Helostoma temminkii | reverse complement strand
TTATGTTAGTTTATGATATGATGGTGATTTGGCTGGCTGCATAAAAATTGTTTGTTTTTTTGTTGATCAAATTTATTAGTTTTGGTCAGTTGGGATTTGAAGTGTTTATTTGAGTCAAATCCTCTGAGGTCTATTGTAGGTGATGATGACTACGACATCAGGGCAGCTCACTGCGTAGCACATGCTCCAGAGCTTTCAGGAATTTGCAATGTTTCCATTGCAACATTTAATGCAAGTTCAACCAATCCCCCGTGAATTATATGCAACCTTGCAATCACCATAAGACCAAATGCTGAAAGAATCAAGGTGAGTTGGATTAAATAAGCAGCCCCGCTAGTGATAATGTTGTGTAATATAAATCTTAAATTGATTGAGGCATGCATGGCTGTTTGTGTACTTATGCAAGGGCACATGTGTATTATGTACAACGCCCAGAATAGTTATAGGTTTATTCTCACTGGAACAAAGAGCAATTGATTTGTAATGAATTCCACATGGATATCTGCTACTGGAATTTCATGGACAAAAACAATTGCAACATACATGAGATTTTTTTTAAGCTGCTGTAATATTTTTGGTAATAAGGTGATTAGAAAATTTCCATCAGTGACTAGAACACCATGTTAAAGAACCAGCAGATTACTACCATTCTCCTAAATGTTGGAAAGGACCAGGCAGAAAGCAGCTTTAGAGTAAATGCATGATGAATTCATTAATTTATGAATTACTGGCATGTACATTAAAATAGGTGAACCTAAAGGCAAGTCACCCACAATAAGTGAAGTATGCAGAACAGGACTTTAGGGCCAGAGGAAAAACTCTGGCATGAAAATTGGTGTTTCCATTATTTCAACAGGAACACGTATTGCTCTGTTCTAGATGTGTACAATTACTAGGACTGGTTCCGCTCCTGCAGTATAGAGCTTCAGTAGACACACTGTAGGCGGTTTGTGAACATGTGTGCAAGTGTTGATTTGTGTAAACTCCTCAGCTACCGCTACACCACTACAGTACGTGTCTGATGTTGCTTGGATACAGTGGCTGCAGGCTGATACGACTCATTTGAACTCAGAGGTTAACTAGCTAACTTGGACAACAATGTTTGGCCTAAAAATACTTAACTCTTTCATTTTTAATTGTGCCTTCGTAATGGCACAAAAACAGTGGTTCAGATTCTACTTACTTTTTTCTACATTTTTCTTCAGGTGTTCAGGAATGTAATTTTTCTCCTGTTATGAAAGTCATAAGGAAATTCATATTCAAATATGTGGTAACCACATGTTTTTTCTTTCCCACTGTAATGAATTCTAAAAGACAGACAAAAGGGTGAGACCTCGATGAATGATGTAGTGTCGTGTGCATTAGCACCTGGGCCAATCCCGCCAACAGAAATGCGACAGAGTGTGTAGGCTGACACAGACCTCCATCTCCCCTGGTTGCAGCCGCAGCCGGGCTGTCAGGAAGATGAAAATATGCCTGGCTTCATTTAGTGCTGTGGGGATCCTGTGGAGAAAAGGGGCAGGTAGAGCTAATGGACTACTCTAGGACACAGTGGGGCTGTCGACTCAGCAACGCCGCCGGCTGTCTCTTGCACCATTTTTATGACAGTTTCTCCAAGGCCAAAACAGGCGTACAAGAGGGCACAGTTGCCTTCACCTCCAAGCTCTGATTTTACGCCATTTACTGTAAACAAAAGGCGTTTACAGAGAATTTCAGATTATTTTAGCAGCAGCCATGGTTGACATAAATCAAGAGGGCTGCTATTTTGTGCACTGCACTGGACTGAAATACGCTTACTGCTGGATTTTAGGATATTTCTGAACAGTCTGGATATTTATGGATCTATTTCCTGAAATTCAAGATAAGTAATTCTGTAATGCTGTAAGTCTTTTCCGCTCGTTTCAGGACTTGGTCCTGACCTACATAACTTGTTAAAAAGGAGTTTTTGGAATACAAGCAGGTGTTTGCAAGTCTCACTTGCATATACTGTACAGTATGCATGTATTTCCTCACTGTAATCACACATTTCTGCTGCTAACTGAGAAAAACATCTATCATGAGCTGTCAGTCTTGTGAAGTAATAAGAAAGATATAGCAGCTGCGCTGATTGACAGAGAGGAAATTGAGGTGTCACATGGAACATGTTAACCATATTTTGCTACATGTTGTCACCCACTGATGCATTGCTTCAGTCATGGAACCTGATCAGGGAAAACAACAACAGGAGTAAAAATTCAAGGGAAGAAAAAAGCCTGGATAACAGGGAGTGTTGGCCAATTACTGAGCAGCGTAACCACTGCAAAGAGATTCACGTGTATGCCATTGTTGCCTCCACTAGTCTTTATCTTGAAGATGTAGACAGGCACTCTAGTTCAGCAGATTGTCTGTTGGTAATGTTTGACAGTGTTGTTAATGCCAGACCTGCAACCTAAGAGGTCTGAGCAAATAACTAAAAAACACAAAAACAAGGGACTGTGAAGCGTATGCATACTCTGACACTTCACAGTGTAAGACGTGGCTTTATGTAATCTGAAAGTGAGAATCCTCACACCGTGGCAGAGGCATGTTTAATGCCTCAGTGCATCACCACCCACTGCACATCATTAGCATGGCTGCTCTGAGTTGAAAAATATAGAAGGCATCTGCTGTCCACTGCTGTTGTCAAGTTCAGCTGCTTTGGCCCTGAGTTGGTGCTTAGAACCTGTCAGATTGAAATTGCACCTTACAGGGTTAATGGGGCAGTGCTTCTGCTAAAACAGAACCTCTTTCATGTTGCCTATTCACTGAAGGTGACCCACAGTATGTGTAGAAGAGAAAAGCAACACCTGAATCAATGCACAATGTGGCGTTGCCTACAAACCCAGAGACAAGAGTAAAATTTTATACATTTAGGTCTGTGTAAAACCACATGGACTTTTGTTGTGCTGTGGCAGTGGCAGATAATAGAAAGTGTTGCATGAGATTTGGCAGTAAGAACTTTTCATTAAATGATCACTGTGGAATTCTGGGTGTTAAACATGTTGTTGATGCACATACACGGCAACTGTAGGGAGGTGATAATGGGATGGAATCTCAGCAGCTAAAGGTCATACACGTTACGTGTTGTTCACTATGCTGCTGATAGAGAATATAGCCCAGCCTTGTTGATTTTAAATTAGGAAATATAAAATGTACCAGAGAAACACTTTTTAGCGACTCATTCATACATAATGAATTCTTTTTAGCGGCAGTGAGGCTAAGCAGGTGTGAAACTGAGCGATAGGTTATGTCTGAGTCAAACAAGCAGGTTGTAAAGTGGTGAAATTGAAAACAAACTTTGATCAAATGCCAGAAAACTGTATCTAAATACTGTGATGTTGCAAAGGTGTAATTACATATTGTTATGCAAAAACATAGAACTCCATCGTTATGGAGATTTTAGTGTTGCCACTGCGCTTTAATCTTTGGGTTTAAGTGGTTATGTTATAATTGTGTTTATTACTCTCTCTGCAACTCTCTTTTTAATAATAAATAAAATACTGCTGTAAAATATGTATTTGCTGGCACTTTATGTCTCCACCTTTTGGCACTGGAACTGGGTTTAAATTCTGGTAATACAATGCCAAGTTTCACAACTCCCTGGCTCTGAGTATCTGAGAGCTATTTGGACAAAATTCAGTTTTTACACATTCAGACCTGTGACCACAAAACACTTAACACATGATGAGGAAAGTTATGCCTTTTACTGAAAAATGCAGAACCTAAATATCAATATAAAAACTGGCTATTGACATTTTGTTCCATCCTCCTTTTAAGAGCCCCTTTCTTTTGTCCAATAAATGCTCCAGAATTCAAATAATAAAAGTTTACTAATTCTGGACCAAGAACCACACAAAATAGCTGAAACCTGTGACCTTCTGTTACAAGATTATTTAGATTAGAAGCCACTTATTGTTCCTAAATATCGCAGCTCATTAGTTTTCTAATGACTAATTGATTAAAGCATTTGCAACTGAAACCACTCTGCCTCCAGGCTGCTCAGTGGATCTGATTTCAGGAGACTTTGAAAGTACCTGTCTACACTTCACATATTTCCACTGAAAAATATTGGGAAAAGGTTACATATTACAGCTTTAACTGAATAATCAGCATTTTCTTTTCTTCTTATACACATTTTATTTATACAATAGTTGCAGTTATTAATCATTAGGTGATTTTTTTTGACTATTTTTATAACCAATATCAAATAACTGGTGTATTCAGGCTCTCCCACATGATTTTTATTTGCATTATATCAAAATTATTTCAGCTTGATAGATTGTTGATCAGATAAAACAAGACATCTGAAGCCCGATTGAATATTTGTAACTGTTTTGCGATATTCAAACAGTCAGGATAACTTAATGTCTTTTAATCCATCTTCATGTACTGGTATATTTAATTTTGTATATAAATTTAGCAGATAGAAACCCCTATATTCTGTTCAATCCTGAGCATTATCCTAATGAGTCTGCTTGCGTTAAATGACAGAAAGGAGTGCGGCTGATTCAATGTCAACGCAGTCGGAATGGTTTTTGTCTGTTAGAAAACGTAGAACTGCTTGTTCTCGTGCTCCCAGCGATTCTGCACCTCAGTAGCTGCAGTAAGAGTCCGCTCCTCTTCCTGCTGCTTTTGGCTCCTCTACTTATTCCCAGCAGACATCTCACAGTGCTTTGCTCAGAGGAGAGAGAACCAGACATGCACATCTCATTAATTATGTCTCAGTTGAAATATCAGTCCAACGCTCCCAGCCATTTGACTAAGGCAGAGGTAATGAAACCCAGCACGTTGAAGCTAAACGAGACAGCACAGGGATGGTGGGTGGAGCGGGAGTTGTCAGGACGGGAGGCAGCTAAATGCTGGAGCTGAGGTTAACTCAAACTGGGGCTAAAGTTTGAGGCTGCGTGGCTGGCTGGGTTAAGAAAAGGTTTTCAAAGGAAAACACTGCAGCTTTAGTTTCCAAAATCCTATAAGACACTGGTATAAGGAAGTCATGACCCCAGCTCAAGTTGAGCATGACAGTCTGGACATTGTGTGCTTCAAATCAGCTGAATAGTCAGAAACAAACCAGTGATCTGCACCCACCCACTTAGACAGCAATATCACCATGTGCAGTATTTAAAGCACCAGAGGAACCTTTATCAATAAATGTTTCCTACTGAACATGTGAAGTACTAAGAAGGTCACGGTCAGTTAGATGTACAGTATAAAATAACAGTAGTACCAGTCACAAAAGGAGGGCGATTGTGACAGAGGGACAGACAGAGTTGAGATGCCTTTGTACATATGCAGGAAGTCAATGACTGATGCCAGCAGAAAGAAGCATGTTTTTACATTTGTGTAAATTGAAGAAACATAACCATAAATTTGCAAGAGAACGATCAATACCAGCCCAGACGTGGCCAAGTCCTGAGAAACGCATCCAAGGGAAACCATTCGATAACTCTAATCAGAGATGGACCGGTAGCCTGCTATTAATCAACCATTACCAGCCATAGGCCAGTGGCCGCTGTGAACGAACTCCAGACTTTTGGTGACAGATTCTCCCATTAAAGTTCGCACTGATGTGTATACCTGGCAATCATGCTGATTTCTCTGTGCATTATTGGCACAATCATGACCATTCATCAGATGTGGTCCATTAGGGTAGTCACGTTACAAAGGGCGGCACCGCAGGCCTTTGCCTTCACCAACATGACTCTATGTACTATATCACTGGCCAGTAAAGCAAACATATTCAGTATTTCATCTGGTATTGCTTACATGACAGATCATTGATCGCCTGAGTTAAATTTCCAACATTCTCTCCATGAAAAGATGTGCAGCTTCTGAATGTATCAGTATTAATGCAGGCAGTGTAACCTAAAACAATGCTTAGTTAGAAACAGTGTGAAAGTGTTCCTCTTTTCATTGTGATGACAAGGACAGGCCTGCAACTATGCTTAATAGTAATGTTCCCATTATGCACAGGAGCATCTCTGGAGACTCCCCTTAAATACGGGACTACTCAATCATGACGAGAGGAACCCATGTTGGAATGAAATGGGTCATACGATACTTTAAATAAATATGATAATGAGGCAGCACCACCAATTGCCTGGGGGGTTATTTGTGTTATGTGGAGAGAACAGCAGGTACTGTAGACTGGAACTGTGTAACACTGATGCAGCCCGAGTGGAAAGTGGTCTGTTAGTAGAATGCAAAAGCTTCACAGTGTTCACATGATACCAGTTTGAATTTGCAGCAAAACTTTTTGCACAAAAAAAAAAACTTGATAAGAAAGGTCTTATTTATGATGTGTCACAGTAATAATGCACTGCTGAAAAAGATTGAAAATATATATAAATATTTGCATAAAGCATGTGACATTTTTTCAAAATGTTCATAATGTTGCTTTAAAGAGCGCAAACAACATAGGTAAGGTTGTACAACGCAGCCTAAATACATCAAATTCCAGCTACACAAGCAGATGTGTGAAAAAGCCTTTAGTAAACATGGGTCTAATACGGTCTAAAAATACACCAGCATCTATCAGCACACTTTCCTTACTCAGGTAATTTACTGCTGTTCATGAATACAAAAAAGAGGCAGAAGGACGATGCCTATTAAGAATACATTTGGACTAAAAATGGTGGCTCTTGTAAGTTGGGCTCCCTCTCAGCAGGGGTCACAATTATCTCTGACTGGGCGACCTGAGGAGCTCCGCGGGGGTAAGGTACTAACAGTGAGATCTATGAAACATATAGTGCAATTTGTCCTACGGCGCATCACATTCTCTGGCCCCTGAGGCATTGTGTAAAGGAGTAAAAGGAGCAATAAGTCAAGTGTTTGGGGTGATGTCACTTTACACGAGGGTTAGATACGTGGATTAGTGTGTCCCGATATTTGGCTTTTGTTACACATCATCTATTGATTGGCGATGTGATCCTGCTCCGGTACTGTATATGAGGGATCCACCCTGAGCAGAGCGGAGTTGAATCTGTCTGAAAAGCCTGCAGCAAAATGTTATTTTATTCCCATCAGATACTGTGTGATGATGAAAATCACTCAGTAAATGAATTATTCTGTCAGCAACCGCATGTGCATTAGAGTTTTGTTGTTTTTTTGTTTTATTTTTACTTCAGTCTTTCACAAAAAGGATAACATTATAGCTCTGTGTGTGTCATTTTTGGCATAAACAAGGTCAAATTCAAAGATGAGACAGAGCAAAACAGATACAATTCAACAAAACAATAATGACATACCTCTATATTATTCTAGTGACAAATGATTAATTGCAGTGCTAACATCTTTCTAGTGTTTAGTGTATAACAAAAACTTAATTAAGCTCAGTCATTAAAAATTGTAGTATAGTAGAGTTAAAAATGTTTCTGAACAGATTCTCTGGAAGAGAAATAGTGTCTACTACAAAACATGCAGTAAGGTCTCCTGTGTTTGTGTTTTGTTTTGTAAATCAATGCACTTTTCCTCATTGATTTTGAATATGATGTTTCTCGTGCAAGGTTACGAGCTCGTTGCTCACGCCTGCCACCTGCTCAGGCATTTTCTCCCCACAGCTGGACTGTTGTCTCAGTGAGATTTCAGCACATGGTTGTGTCTTCACATGTTTGATCTGACTCTCGCCACAGGGCCTCTAAGACCCCAAAAACAGCTCTGATTCCTGAAATGCAATCCACTCTTCTGTGTGTCTCTGTGGGTCCTGTATTCTTATCAGCTCCTACAGAATGAGAAACCATCAATACAACAACCACAGAGAAAGAAACCCATTCCTTCCCCCTACTTCTCATATCAATGCGGCCCATCTTCACACAGAACCCAGCCTGGTCAGACAGCAATTAAAACCTGGCCCTCTGGCGGAGGGATGGGCGCTTCCGAACCACAGATCTATAAAGTTGATTTCTATCTGTTCACCTCTCACAGCCTCCCATCGACACGCCAGCTCAGGAGGTGTCAGCTGTGTGGACTGCTTGCTTGCTGTAATTACAATCTTCTTTGCCAGAGATGCATTACATATGACAGGAATGAACTGAGCTGTGATACTTGTGATCCGGTCACTAATGAATGAGCTGGCTAATAAGGAGCTACAGCTGCCATGATTGGACTCGTAGCATTATAAATATATTTCTCAGTGACAGATCAGCTGCAAACCACTGAAAACTCAAACAGAGCTTAATTTCAGTTACATAAATTAATTAATAACTATATATATATTTTTTTCTATTTGTCAACCAATCTTACAAAAAAATAAACTGATTCTAAAAACAAGTATTGTCTGTGTATCCATGCTATCAAGCCCCTCAAACATGCACCTGCATGTATTAGGCACAGATATTCGTTGGTTAGACTTCAGGTATTTACAGGCGACATGAACAAACAATGCGAAAGAGCTTAAATTTGGGAGGCAAATTAAACGCACTACAAATATTCACATCAAACATGACACAAAGATGCAAGTGCCAGCTCTAAAAAGTAGCATTATAAAAACAGTTTTCTCATCATCCCACACTGGCAAGAAGAAGACAATAACATAGAGTTTACCGCTTGGTGCTAAAGCTGAACTACAGGCATATTTCGACCTGCTTTTTGCTGCTTTGCTGCTTTTTGAATGAACTCTTTTTTAATAAATACATGAATAGGTGCACATTTCATAAAAAAATTCCTAAAATCAATATATAATAGATATACAGTATATAATATAATGACTTTCATGAGCTATCCTTCTCCACGTATTGTCTGTGTACTCCTTGTTTTTATTTTTTAATTAGTAAACACTGCATTAGGTGAAAAAAAGTGTTGAATGTTTTTGAGTGACTTTCAATAATGACTTTTGATTGGTTAGAACGTTCCTGTCACCAGCTAAAAGTTGGTGACATTGACCTCAATACAAAACAAATAAATGTTGTTTCCACACAGTGAAATCAGCTGTTGCGTGCGAAGTGGCTTGTTGCCATGTTATTGTTTCCATCAATATTACTGAAGCACACACAGTTTTGCATGTAGTGTGTTAAGATTAAGCATGAGTTGGGTTAAGTTGTGGTTCGGGTTAAATTGAAGTTGACAAAAGTTAAAAGCTCACTATCAGTTTCAAACAGGAAACCAATTCGTTTTTTGTCTCCAACATACATTATGTATTAGCTTTGCCACTTTTAAGCTGCGTAGCCAGCTTCCACTCCTGCTTCTGTCATATTTACTACAGCTGCTAGACAATACCACACACACTGGTGATAACAAGCTACTGGTCTTGTGGTAGGTCAGTGAATAGCACAACAACAGTCCAACTGGCTGAAATGTCTTACTTCTCTGAGCCATTGAGCTCCTTCATTGTCCATAAACATGCCCCCTCATGCCATAAACATGCAGATACTCTGAATATCAAATGTGTATATATCTGCAGTTGAAAATGCTCACCAACAAATGCACTATTCTCCCGTTTGAGTTACTTTGGCTATAAACCACAGTGCCCGTTTCTGGATTTTTCTGTTCGTTTTTTTGTATTGTTTTTAAAAAGAAGTTGTACATTTGTGATATGTTCTTAAGTAATTATTTCATTAGTAAAGAGAAATTGTCGCTTTTCTTGGGTTAAGATGGACATTCTTTGGGATTTCTTGACAGTAAGCAAAGTATAGAATAACACCAGCCTTATCATTCAACCCTTCTGCTGTTTGTTTCATGGTTTCATCACTTTTATTTGTCCCAAAAGATTTTTAAATCAGCTAAATGTGACCAGAACAAGAGGTTCAATCACTTAGTTAACTGCCTAAAATGAAGTGCTATTTAATGGATTACAATGACGCAGTTGTCTTACTGAATACTGACATTATTTCTAGACAGACTGTAGAACAAGGAAAACTTTAGTGGGAACTAGTATAATTAATTTGGAATAATTACAGTTTCCAAAGTATTGTTAAGTCTCTATATGTTTTTTTTCTACAACTCAGTAGCACACAGATAACAAACTACAGTTCTGTGGTCCTGCCCGGATGATTTCTGCTTGCAGAACAGCTGTGCCTTTTCAATAAAGGTTTGTATAATTAAAGCTCCAATCTGTTGCTTTTGTGAGAGCATGGGTGCTCCTCACAGTATGAAGCATGGCTTTTGTTTTGTTGAAGATATACAAAAAAAACTCTAAACACTTTCTGCAGACTAATGATGGCCGTGGAGAGAGGAAGAGATTTAACAAGCAAACAGACAGACAGAGATCCACTTCCAGGTTAGACATTAACAAGCCTCTCATAGAGCAAACCCTAGGTCAATCTATAACAAGAAGCGCTGCACATGAGCCATCAGTAACAGTATGATTTTATTACTGAGGAGAGAGTGAATAACTAGGATTGTTATGAGGGTCGTATATCCTGATTTGACCCCCAGTTTATGGTTTGTCTATAGGACTTAATGAATGTTTTACAGCCAGTTCCAGCAGTAGTGAACAATCACATGCTGCGTTTGGTGGCTGAGTGTGTTTAAAAGCACACTTGCTAAACATACAAATTACAAATTGTGCTTTTGAATTGCATTATATCTTTAACGAGTGCAATGGTAAAGGAAAAAAATGAAGCACAAGAAACAGAGGGAGACGTCCCTAAAAACTTTCAACACAATTAGGCTTTAATATCAGGCTCTTAAAATAGAGACGGGAGACACAGTGCAGAAAGCAGCCCAGGAGGACATGAAGTCTCTTGGCACTGGTGGTAAATGAGCATCCATCTCTCCTCCTCTCTCAGAACATTACAGGATAACTTTTCCTGCTCCAAAAACCCAGAAAATGCACTTAACTTTCATTTACTGATATCCCACCGCCCTCGCTCATTAAAGATTCATGCTCACCACCACCAAAGCCTGTGCTTCTTTTTCTGTTTTTCAAAAGGTGAGCAGGACATTTAATACTTAACAGAGCAAAGAAGATTAATGTTGTTAATGGTTGCTTATGAAAGAATTATGACGTTTGGAAATATTTTGTTCCTTTCTATTACATCAATATGACAATTACTATATATGTATGGTGACAGGACAGTGTAATCTAGTCTAGTATTTTTTTCTAATGGGATTTACATTATGCATGTTCTGCATGGCCGAGACTGTGTGAATGTTTTATTCTCTTTCTCTGTGTGCTGTGCTGTAACAAGGCTTCTGTATATCTCATAACAACCATCCCTATTAAAAAACTGAAGCACAAAATAATATAAAACAGTCCTTTTCTGACAACAGAACAGGTCTGAAACAATAGATTAATCCCAAGGTATTAAAGAAAAGTTTTTACAGAGGCGGTGCAGATGACACGAAGCATTCAAGACAGAAAACAGTAGGGTTTATTCTTTTCTTTTATCCTTACTATTTGTTAGGCTGTACCATCTGCTGTTCGGCGCAGTCAACTACACAAATGCTACAAATGTCTCAAACTGGATTCTCGTCTATATAAAAAATGTGGGATCAGATCATTAATACTTTTCTTAAATATTGCAACAAAATTTAGTGCCATCACTGCACGATTGTTGCATTCAGGAGTCAGATTTTGAACACGGTCTGGCTCTCTGAGCCCTCCAACTGAGCTTAAAAAGCTACTAATGTAATGTAATAAATAGGACATAGTGCGCACCATAATTCTGCTCACATAACAGGAAGTACATAATAGGAAGTGTGCTTAATGCTACAAATTTCCAGAAAAAAAGAAAACAAAAATCAGAGATTATGGTCTCCAACATCAGATTTTTTTTCCATGTCATAGTGATGTTTGGAGGAAGCTCTGAAATATAATATTGTACCTAACACAGTGTTTGCTGAAAGTGTAGGTGACTTACACCATCTGTTTATAAAGCAACAGGCTCAGGCAGACACTGCCAGCAGAAAGGCACAAGGTCCCTGGGCTTATCTTGGTAGAGGTGTGCTGCTGCTCCTCGGCACCAGTGAGGTGGAACGATAAACATAATTAAATTGAGTTGGATTACACAAAATGGATCGGATCAGTTGGGAAGGCGGAGAAGCTAATCCAGTGCAATCCTCTCTATAGAGGTGCCAACCACACAAAACCACATAAATAAAGAAGAGGGAAAGAGAAGCGGTGGCTGTCACTGAGAGATCAAGGCAGGGGCACAGAAAGGACCCCTTCGAGAAAAGACACCAGCCGCACAGTCAAATATTAAGTTTAATAGTGCAGTTTAGTGCCCAAAATATGAAAGTAAAAATCTCAAAGTGAAACTTCAAACACAAATAAAAGACTTCTTAAATGTTTAAAGGATGTTACTGCATGTGAACGGAGCCAAGATGTGTTTGGAAAGCTTCCATGGTGCCAAAAAAGAATAAGCAAATTATTTACACCACTCCTGTAGTGGGAAGGAAAGGGAGCTTGCAGCAGTAAAGCCAGAGATTAAGTCAAGGATGAGACGCTCTACTCCTTCTAGCTTCTCACATGTAAGTACAGTGCACACACCACTAATGTGTTTTAATTAGAGTGTAGAAGATGGGATTGAAGTATAAGGTGTGACTGCAGGGGCTAGCAGCTGCTTCTGTGTCTTCTTCTTAATTTTTTTATTTATCACCAACAAGTCTAACAGCATTTATTTTTTTTCGATTTCAACTGCCATTTCAG
Organism: Helostoma temminkii; assembly: GCA_900302695.1. Lineage (NCBI taxonomy): Eukaryota > Metazoa > Chordata > Actinopteri > Anabantiformes > Helostomatidae > Helostoma > Helostoma temminkii. The sequence goes on along the minus strand of OMLM01014321.1, from coordinate 6,701 downwards.
TCCACTCCTCCATTTTTTGTCCCCCCTCCTCCAGAGATTGCATTTTCTCCTTTTGTAACAGACTTTTGTACAATCCCTTTACAAATAACCTTGTCCTGTGGAAAGAGGCTCTTACTTTCTCTGCAGCGCTGTCAACGTGCTCCTACCTTCTTTCTTTTTCTATCCCCATCTCGTCTTTGTCTCTCAGCCTCAGGCACAGTAAACAGACTGATACAGTCTGGGGGCTTCTTTTCCTTTTCAAACTAATCCTGTGTAATCCTAATCTGTCTTGGGCATCACTGTGGAGCACATTATCAAAATAATAAAATTAGGATTCATGGATCTATACATGGTGCAGGGAAGCCTCCTCATAGTATCTGTCCTGCAGTTGAAGATTTAATTGCAGAATTGGTTTAAATGAACAATTTTATGTTGCTTAATTAAATGTATCTATAGCACTAACTAGACTAGACTACATGTAACATACTTTTGGCTTTATTAAACGAGAAAAGGAATTTATAGTAAAAATTTAAGGGAAAGCATCACAAAGGAAAGAACCATTTTGTTGTGCTAGCACCAGTATAAAAAAAAAAAACAAGACCCAGCTGTATCAAAAACAACATGCAAAACGCATCTCTAAATGATCTCCTTACCAGAGAAGGGGAATATCAGCTTTCAGAAAACAAGTACAGTTTGCATTATTTAAGCCACCCTGGCTAGCCGCTTTAATTGAGAGTCTCCTCTTGGACTGCCGTCCTAGCAGACAGCTCATGGCAGGTGGAGTAGGAAAACGCACATCTTTGCGGCATTTGAAATATGAATGCAGCATTTATACGGGAGCAACGTGTTCTACATGGAAATTTGACAGTCTCAACACTAAATCAACAAGCTGAGCCTAAGGCAAGCTTAGCGCCAGGTGGAGGCTGCTTCCTGGGCAATATGGTGATGAGATTGCAACGGATGGTAATGAACATGCAAGGAAAGACCAAAGAGCCAACAGCTGGAGAGGAGTAAATGCAATTAATACAGTCCAGTCTGTTTGAGGAAAAAATGGGCCCACAATTACTCGAGGGACACAAGGGAGATTTTACTAAGCACCAAGGCTGCTCTTCAAACTCAAAAACTTCTATAATTTTTCAAAACTTTAATTGGACAAAAATGTTTTTGTCTACAATCATTTTCTTTTTGTAGCACAAAATATTTTAATCATCTTATTGAATCATTGTTGACTGTTGTCTTCTGTTTTTTGTTTTACTGTTGCAACTGTGCAGAAATATGTTTTTTCAAATTCACAGTAGAGTTCAGAAAATTTATTTTTGCATTCTTGGGGTTGGAGTCGTTCGAAACATGGATGACCTACACTCTGTATGGTCCATAAATACTTCACAACATGGATGACCAACACTGAGTGCAGCACCCCAAAGCACTGCTAACATGTTACTGGACACAATGTTACTTTTTTAATGTGAAGTCTGGGCGCAAAGGCTTTGTCCTCCTACAGCAAAAATATCAGATTTTTAGGACAATGTATCAATTTTCAGGGCATTAATATGTGGAACACTTCAAGAAATGTTCGATATCTCCAACAAGGTGGCAGTGGATTGGTTGTTGAGGGTGTGGGTGTCATGGTTTCAATCTCAGTTTCAGAACCACTAAAGCCCTAATCCATACTTTCCCTATATAACAGTGTCTGAAACAAGAAAATAATCTCTAATTCCTGATTTTCTCTGTAAAAAATGAAAACATATTCAGACATTGATCAAGAAGGATGGAAAGGCTGATGAAAGAAGTGAGAGTGAAATAAAGTGGCAGGATACAAACCAAAACAATGTGCTGAAAAATACTAAAACTATATAAAAGTATGACAGAATAGTTAATAGTTAAAGTAATTCCTATGCATATTCATATGATATACTATTCATATAAAGGTATTAATTACTGTAGCTTTAAGTATGGCCACAGCAGGTCAAGTTTAATTGTCTATTGTACTTGTTTTTTCTAGGTGTGGAGTCAATTAGGCTCAGTCAGGTGAAGCTAAAAGTCACTGTTATGATACATTTCAGTACTTCTCAGTAATAAATTCTGTGTCTGAGAATAACAGATGACTCATGTTAAGGTTTCACTATTTAACTGTCTTAAAGTGCATGAAGTGCTGGGCCTGAGAGAGAAAACAGCTAAATCACAGGATCATCTGCTCATTACTGCTGCTGGAACAAGTAAGAACTCACATTCCACATGAAATCAATGTGGCCGCGTGACTTGTCGCGTCTGTAAATGAGGTGCTGTTAAGTTTTATAGCTCTGGTCTGCTTGTGTTAGTCCTGGCCTACATTTCACCCCTGGATTCCAGTGGGAGCTGCTGCAAAGCAGACACAGAGCTCTGCAAACACCTTGAAGCCACAGCACCGCTCAGCACGGCAGTCTACCACTGCTCGTCTGAATGCAAAGCGGGTTTCCAGAGCACCCCCAGCCGCCCTGTTACAGTTCACTCGCAAGTTCACTACACCTGCAGGTCAAATCACCAGTCAGCTCCGGGCCTCAGACGGGTTCAGCACAGCCACTGAACCTCCACCTCTCTGTGTGGCTCAGTGTGTCGGCCAGCCGCAGATCCACAGATCATTATCGCTATCAAGCACTGTTTCCCCAACAAAATGATATCTCTGCCTTTGATCCTACGCCAAAGCTTATTTTTGTTCACTTCTGGGCATTCTAACCCAGAGACTGCTCTCACTCGGGGCAAAACTCAAGCATAGCTAAAAATAAATCTATGTTTTTGTGATGAGATGGAAATGTATGAATTAACGATGGGGCATCATTTCTGAAATAAGGATACTCCCTACACCTGCTAAGTCTGTGCAAATAGTATTTATTTTTCCTTTTTGTTGTTGTCTTTTCTTTGTGAGTAAGCTAGCTGAGGGTGTTAATGTAATGCAAACATTGTGCTCAGCTCCTGCTGTGGAATATCCAATTAAAAGGTGCAAGATATGGAGCTGATGTGCAGCACTAAGGTTACAATATCCAGAGGTCTGCTCTACAACCACACACTGAACAAAAGGAATGCAGCTAGTGAACAGAGATAATTGAAAAATAATAATATAATAATATAAAGAAAAATGCTGTTTTGTGTCATTTTAGGTTGAATAACCTCTTTGCATTTTGGCCATGAATATTTGAAGACATCACCTAGGACTAGAGGCAACTTTGACACTCACTGTTTTGTAACATTTTACAGATTAACATGTTCAAATTTAAAAGTAAAAAAGCACAATAACTTGGCTAAACACATACCAAATACAAAAAAGAGAGTTTTATATAGGCCTCATATTTATTTATGAAAAAAACATATATATTTAAATTGATAAAATATTGACCCTGATTGACTTTTTTTCCCAGTCTTATGACTTTTATGACTTCACTGCTCGCGTTTTGCTGAAAACAATAATCTGACATCAATCACCTGCTTGTAACTTAAAGAAGTGAATTAATGAAGCACAACCAACTGAAAACATATACACAGTCAAACAAACATAGTTTCAGCAAACATCCACATAACTTCTTTAACTTACATCAACACAAGACAACAACATCCTTGTTACTGCAGGCTAACGGGGCATGTCATAGGTCAGATTGGATTGTTCTCTCTCAGCTTGGAGTAGTTTTTACAGTGTAAATAATACACTGACAGCCCTAAAGTCAATTTTTTTCAGTCAGAAAGAACTTCCTCACTCAAAAAATTTCAGATCAATCATATTGGAAATAATTGACATCTGCAGCCATTGTGGCCTCATGCAGTATAGGGCTAATGCACTTCCTGCCAGCTGCAGTGTTTCAGCACCTACAGGCCTCTCATCAGTATGCTGCTGAGGGGTTTTCATTCCATGTAGTGTGTGCTGGTCCTGCTCGTCTCTTACTGTGGCTTAAGATTTTTCTCTGGCTTCAAGTGTCGGCTGCTGACTGTATGAGGCTCGTCACACGACAGCAGAGATTCAGTCCTTGTGGGAGAAGAACTTATCAAAGCAGTACGCCCTGTCCCCAAGCTTCAAAAACAATGGTTCCCCTAATTTCTCCTCAGTGGAAGTCTCTCTAGACCTGGGGTAATCTTGTGTTCGCCGTTTGCACACAGTAAATCAAGTTACTTGAGATCTGTTCCCTGCATCCCCTGCCAATTGCATAATCAAGTCCAGAACTCATCAGCAAGATGGCAGAAGAAGTGCTCTATTAAGCTGCATCGTGTTCCATCTGTTGTGTAAGAGAGAGATAACAGTATTTACAGTTTTGGAGTTGTGGCAGACTGTTTCAGCCAAATTTTGTGCACCGCAGAGTTCTTGCTTACTTCATAAAATGTCATGGATTAATTCTGCTGTTTGCAGTGGTGTCCAACTGCAATCTTTGCCCCCACCCAGAAATATCACAAACTTACTTCAGTGGAACTGTCAAGGATTTGTGTTAGGTGGAAATGTAAAACACGGCTGGATAATTTACTCTCATATTCTTTTTGGCTTGTCCTGACTCATCCAATATGTATTCCCATCATTTCATTCAGTTTTTTTTTTTTTTGAAATTGCTAATATTTGTTGTAACAGCACACCTGCAGCGTGGATAAAAGGCTTAAGGAGAGACTCTGTCGGTATCTTTCAAGTGGCTTTAAGTGTTCATTGCTGTGGTCTTCTCTGTACCAGTAAGGGGAATATGTGTTCATGATTAAATACACTAGGCTTGATCTGACTTATAAATCAGCTGATAACAAAAAGTGCTTAGTAAAACACAGCCTTCTTAGCCTTATGGACTGGAATGAATTTACCTTACTGTACCTGAAGCAGCTCGCTGAAAGATGCATCGAAACAAGTCTGTTCTTTTACACAACACTCCAACCTGCTGCTGATATCACAGCATCACTCCAGTATGAAGCGCATAATCAGATAACAGTGATTCTGTAAGTATAGATGTATTTCATTTTAATTTATGCTACATTTTTTAACCTTAGGGTGATTTTTTCAGCAGGTTATCTGAGGACACAGCACGAGTGTCAAACTCCTTCATGCCAGGAACTCCCACAATAAGCAATTAACGTGACCACAAACTCCATTGATGTAATGAGATAAACTTGGAGTCTATTGAGAACAAATTAACTGTTATTATTTTTACTTTTATGTATGATATGTCTTTTTTTGTTTTTTTATATAATAGTACATTTTGGACTTGGTCAAACATAGCAAGAAGACATTAATTTTAGTAACTGTGAGGGATTTAGTTCAATACATTTTTTTAAAAAGTTGATTTACCAAAAAAATAATCAGCGTTTTAATTTTAAATCACAACTATTACTTGCACTTCTAGAGGAGCCTAATGTGCGTTTTCATACTGTAGGTTTGGATGGTGACAGTACAATCTGAAACATTATTCTGTTTGTCACTGAACAGCAAGTAAACAAAACAAAAATGAAATAGTGCCTCACTTTGCTGGGGCCACTTGAGGTCCCAGCTTTGGAAAGCAGAAACTAGAGGGGAATGCTAGAATGAAAAGAGTTTGGTGCAGGGGCTGCAGCTGGGGGTTCAGCAGAATTAGTTACAGTGCAGCAAGACTGTTTACAGTGAGCTAATGCTCCCTGTCTGCTACCGTTCAAGCCAACAACCGCCTGCTAGACTAGACAAAGCCCATGAGTGGTACTTGAAGGATGCACTTGGATGCTATAACAGTGCACTTCCCACATGAGGAGCTCCACAGGGCTGCGTCTGAAGAAGTGTTTGCAGAATTCTGACAGCTTCAAAGCAGAAAGCCCTGCAACGGATTAATTAAAGTGTCTGTGAGCGCTGCTGCTCCATCCGTTCACAATTCCATTTCAGTCCTGTTCACTCCTTCAAAGGAGGAAACATATGTACATTTGAATAAAAGAGCAATCATTGCACTACTTGCACCACAGCATACACGTCTGTACAAGACTGAGATGACTGCAGCCTGCAAAGTAGGATGTCAAGGGGTTTAGAGGTTTCACTCTTGTTTCCATTCATAAATTATGGACTATGATTCAATGTTGTACAATTTCAAACAGAGGGGAATTTTGTGCATAAATATTCACTTTGCCTTCAGGTACCTTCATTAACATTTGTTCCAGTTTAAATCCAGGAACATTTCTGTTGTCATTTAGAAAATATATTATCATTTAGGTCTTTATGTACCCATTTATGTTCAACTGAAAAGAAAAGTTTATATCCCCTGGCTTGTCCATTGAAGCAGATGCAGTCTTAAGCTTTACACATTTTTACACTATGGCATATTTGCTGCGTAACAACTTGGCAAAACAGCCATGATGTTGAAAGGACCCTGCTATTTTAGTGTGACCAAACAGGAAATTAGAAGTAGACCCATAAACCTCTTATTTTTAACTTGAAGTAGGCGGGCTGGTGGTGTCATGTAGCCCGCAGCATAACACCGAGCGTTAAACCTGAACAGTGTGCTACAGACACAAACCATTTTGACACAGCTAAACTGTTTACTTCAGTATTTAACGCTAAACACGGGTTTTACCTTGTTCCAGTAGCCGCAGGGAGTGATGAAAAGACGGGTCCAGCGTGTCCTTCTCTGCCATGAGCTCCGGCAAATACTTTTCGCTCCCCATCTCGTCCTGGGCTTTGGGCTCCAAAATAAGCGACTCGAATGTCAATTCAAGTAAATAAAACTTGCTGAGCGTCCAGAGGGCTCCGGGTCAGCACACACTCACCGCCG
>OMLM01014320.1:0-19231 GCA_900302695.1 Helostoma temminkii | reverse complement strand
CCCAGGTTCAAGGCCTTCTTTGCTCAGAACTAGGCTCATACCACAAACACAGACTGTATGTAGGCACACTAACTCATACACCAACACAGGGTCATGGACACATGCACACACATACACATAGGTTCACACACTGACATACCAATATAAAATAATAGGCATATACACTATACTTTAGTACAGTTGCATAAGCTTTAGACATCAGGGGCTGCACTGCTTAACTGCATATGCTCATTCACAAAGATATTAATACATGCACATACTGTATACATGCACTAGGTTGATGCAACACATACACATACACAGGCAGAGACTACAGCACATTGCACATGGCTGGAAACATATTTAATCACAAAGCATAAGAGCCACCGACATACATGCATGGATAAGCCAAGCAATGTCAGCCATTATAATGGAAATAGATATGCTATTATTGCAAATTTTGCCAATATGTGAACAGTCGGCAGATATAATTGGAGCAGCTTGAAAATGGCATGGATGCACACTCTGCATTGGGCCTGATTTGGCTGAAGCAAAGGTCTGTGTCTGTTTAAATGTGCCATCGGACAAGACAGGCCACCCATTCACATTTGCATGCAGGGACACACACATACTGTATGCACACACAAAGGGACAAAATGTGTAGTATGCTACAGCAGCTTCCATCCATCCTCCTCTCATTACTATGCTTATAAAGCAAATATCACTCTAAACTTTTTCAACTTGAATAATCCCAGTTAAAGTGCAATCATATACTCCATTGAAAAGTAGCACAGACTAAAATTGACTTCGAGAAAAGATAAACAACAACAATGACTATGATTACAGTCAGAATAAACTGAACGACTTTAAAAGAGATTATCCAATATGATAGTATCTCTGAGTGCCTGAGATAATCCAGAAAATAAGATATGCATAATTCACTGTTACTAATCTCCTTTGCAAAAAATAAAACCTACTCCCAGCCTGAAGTAAACATCTCAGATAGCCCATCTTTTGCTTCCATGCCATGTCTGACTCACCCCATTGCCCTAAGGAGATCACTTTTCCAGGTTTGTTTTGGCACATATTGAAGTTTACCTGCAACTTTATTTAACAAAGAAATATCATTTTAATGGTTCTAATTGTTTCTGTTAACAGACAGTGACATTTTAATCATTTCGTTTCATCAAGTCAAGGAGTCGTATAAAGGAGTTATTGAAACACCGACATGCACATAAATTAGTGACTCCACCTAAACTCAAACTTGTAATACAACACACACATTCCAAAATAATTAAGTGCCAATGAGTATGAATTTACTGCATGTTTATTTACAAATAATGTCAACTGGGCAATCCTAATATTAATTTGTAAAAAATATAATATTTAATATTTCAAACTAATCACATAAAAAATAAGTTGGTACCAGTAGACATGCCTTCTCCAGGGAATGCTCATATGAAAACACATCTCTAGTACATGGAACATATTTTATCATTCTCTATTCTTTTAGGAAGCCATGTCAAAGATGAGTACTGTCTTTGGAATCCAAAATTTGTATCCATCAGTAGCTTGAATCTAATCAGGCCTCTGAGGCTGGAGGTGATAATTTCATTGCCAATAATGAAATTGAGTGGTAAGAGTGGTAAGACTTGCATATACATTGTTTCTCACATACTACTTTTCGCACATGCACGCACACATAGAGTCATAAGTGAACCCCCCACCCCGAAAAAGACAAAAAGAAAAAAAACTTCAAATCTTTATCTCTCCACAGGATGTCATGTGGGGCTGTTAAGACGCGACACCTGTCACAATCACCAGACCTTCCTCATCCCCTCCGGGCCGCAGGAAGCAGCCAAGGTCAAACTCTTTAAAGGAAAGGAAGTGAGAGAAGGGAAAAGAAGTGACTAACGACAGACAGTCAGAAAGAATCAGATCTATCAAATTCAAGCTGCACAACCTCTGTGGAGTCAGAGGCTGTATATGCATGTTTGTATGTCGGTTTGAGCAGTTGCATGCAGAACTTCCCGTTTGTGTATGCAAAGTGTGTGTTTATACTGTACTATGTAGTACATGGCTTCTAACATTTCTTCAGCCGACATAATTAACATAATTATATCTCACTGGTCTACACATGTAACATTAATCGATTACATTTTTTGGTTAAACCACATTCTACCCACTACACAGATGTAAGCCAGGTGGTTTGGTCGCATAACCTCTGCAACTTGACTAAGAGGAGTTCTTAAAATTTTTGTTCCATGTTTGGAGAGCTCCTGCTAAACCTTCTCTAACTCATTCACTTCATTCTTGTAATTTTTCGCCTTCTGTTTCACATTATGGGATGGCAAGGCATAACGCCAGGACTCCTTAGGACTTGGCCTGATGGAAGGAAAGAAGTGAAGAGGGGATGTGGAGGATGAGGAGGAAAGAAAAGAAAAAAAGTCTCAGAGTGGTGAAAATCTGCTTTCAATTTAAACTCTTTCCAGCTGAACATGTTTTGACAGCTGATGGTGAAGCTTCTTATTATGAAGAAATTCAATTAAAAAGCTCTTCCTCAATGATGGTTTCGCATGAGGCAAGTGGCTGCAACAGTCAAGCAACACATTGTTTTGAAACTATCTTAAAACATCTTAGCCAGAACCTTTTGTGTTGACCATATTGCACAAAGGCACTTCCTTGTTTTGAGTTGCTTTTTTTCTTTCACTTTCTCATTCACTCCCTCCTTTGCCTTTGACATAAAAGCCTGCCCAGACCCAGGCTTTGTTAGATAATGACATTGTCTCTCTGGATTAATTGTGAGGGACACATTAAGCAATGGGGCTGACACTCCCTGTAATTAAACTGTTCACACCAAAGAGTTCATGTAGAATACTTTCTCCTTTCTCTCTCTATCTGATGCTGGTGGGCCAATCTAGTAGGGTTCCTCCTGTGCATACCTGCACCTGGGACAATATAAGACTAAAAGAAGCACAGTAATATTGCATAAAGATGAATAAAGAATTCCACATAGTTAGGAGGTCAGGACTCAAGTTTGAATACTACCATTCATGTCATGTAATTTTATCCATTACTGTTTCACAACTGTTTCACAACCTTTGTTAATTATTGTAATCATAATGACAAACATTCTGTATTTTTACTAAAGTACAAAATGTAACCCAAATCATAATTTTTTCATAATATTGATGATGTGTGGTTCAGTTGACAAAAACAACTGGTAAAAAAAATGTGACAGTGTTCAGATCATCAAACAATATTATGCAGAGATAACCCGAATAAAAGTAAAATGCGGTTGTTACATGATGATTTGATTTATTAAGGGAAAAAAGCTGTCCAAACCTGCCTGCCCCTATTACCCCCTAAACCTAATAACTGGTTGTGCTGCCCTGGGCTGCAACAACTGCAATTAAGTGTTTTCGATAACTGGCAATGAGTCTATCACATTGCTGTGTTTAAGGCCATGCTACAGCATCTCAAATTCATTAAAGTCCGGACTTTAATTTCTTTTTTTTTTCTTTTTTCTTTTTTTGAGGCATTCAGAATTGGACTTACTGATGTGTTTCGGATTATTGTCATGCTGCATAACCCAAGTGCACTTGAGCTTGTAGTCACAAAAAGCTGCAGTCATTTAGATGTTGTTCTAGGTTCTTTTATGACCTCCTTGTTGTGCTCTTGAAGTAGTTTTGATATGCTGGCCACTCCTGGTAAGGTTCATCACGGTTTTCTCCATTTGTGGTTTGTTGTTGTTTCTCAACGTGGTTTGCAAGATTCCCAAAGGAATGGGTTTGGAACACACTCCAGACTGACACAGGTCAATTACTTCTCATCTGTTCTTGAATTTCTTTAGATTACAGCATGATATGCTGCTTTTTAAGATCTGCTTCACTTTGTCAAACAACTTCTATTTAAGTAATTACTTGATTCAATAGGTCTGACAGTAATCATCCTCGGGCGTGACAAGTGAAACAGAACTCAGCTTTCCTAAAAATGTGGTTAATCTAAGTTCATTCATGATTCAGCAAAGGGCCGGCAAAAGGGCTGGCTTTTTTTTCCCTTAATAAATAAAATCAACAATTAAAAACTACATTTTATATTTACTCTGGTTATCTTTGTGCAATACTAACATTTGTTTGATCACCTGAATCATTTAAGTGTGACAAATATTCAGTAAAATAAAAAAAATATATAAAACGACAGGAAGGTGGAAAATACTTTTTAACATCCCTGTCTTTTAAAGCTGTAATTATAACTTGTACTTGAGCAAAGAAGTCATTGGTAAACGATTCCCTGACTATACCCAGGTCTCTTGCAAAAGCTACACACAGTATGTGTGGGGATGGATACTGCTGTTACAGTATGTAAAGGCTCTTGCAGGTGCACAGGCAGGTGCTTAACAGAGGTCAAAGGAGAGTCATGTGTATCACAAAAGACAATGTTGATTGAAAAAAAGGAGGCAACACACAGACCAATGGAGAACAGTTTGTCTCTACTACCTTATTCAAGAGTTCAGCATAGTCCCCAACACAACTGGGGGCACACTGTTGCACACGCTTCACTGGTAGATGGTGCTCATACAAGAGTTCTTAACAGTGAAGTTGGGTGGAAGGTTTCTTTTGAGTCATTGAGTCATTGAATAAAATGCTCATTATACATGCATTATACAAATATTCAGTATGATTCCACGATGTTAACCTACAGAGTATTAAAGTTTGCAACCTGAACAGACTGGGTTAATGTGTGTGTGTGTGTGTGTGTGTGTGTGTGTGTGTGTTTATATTTGTTTTATTTTTTATCTGCGTTGATAAAACACAACATAAAATTTGCAACAAGGTGAGAGTGTACATGTGTTGGATCTTTACGTGTTTTTATACTTTTCTTTTTTAACCAGCATGCATTGTTTTCACACATTACTACTCAGCTAAGTCCATGACCTTTTCAGGAACACAGGCATGTAGCCTTTGCAGTCATATCTCATATTGAGCTTCCTAATGCTCTCACTGTGGATGCTGTGCTTGCTCTTACGTCGCTCCTGTCCTTGCTTGCCTGCTTTCTATCGCCCCAGGCCATTGGGGCCCTCAGCGCTGTCCACTAAAAGAAAAACGCATCCGCTGTAATTGAAGAAGCCACTCTAATGTGACATGCACATGCAGGCACACAGAAAGGTTACACTTACAAATGTGCATGATGGTATACTGTACACGCATGCATAAGCATTCTGTGTAAATGCACTCTGTACTGTATGCATGTGAACAGGCTTGTATTCATTCATATACATGCAGTGAAGCACATGAATTCACGCACACAGGCTGCGTTGCTGTTTGGTAGAAGTGAGTGGGGGGTTGGGACAACTCCAGTGACCCCACACATGCCCACACACACACACACACACACATACACACACACACACACACACCATAGACCAATAGTTGCCCTCTGACTCTCCTTCTGTGCCACTGGAGCACTTGGTTCCTCCTCTTCTCTCCTGGTGTTCCTGTGTTGCTATTATGGGTTTCTGTTCAGAAGCTGAGGGCTCTATTGTTTTTTGACAGCGCATCCTGTGTATTCTGTCACAGCCTGCTGCTCCCTCTGTCCTCTTTCCTGTCCAGAGCTTCTTCTTATTTTACCTTAGTTTAGATTTTAATCTCAGGTGCCCTGATGCTCACTTTGCTGTATTATTTAAGCATGCAAGGGGTTTTAGAGTTGTGTTATCATGTGCATTGTTGTGTTGTAAATAAAGTTTCCATGCATGGAGTTGCTTTATTGGGAGTTTAGCTTGGTAGATTTTATGATGCCGGGTCCTTACTTACATTAAATTATATTAAGTGTGGTAAAAGAGATCACAAGTTTATGTTCTGTAACCAGCTGTATCTACTTCATTATTCAGGTACCTTGTGCAATGCGTCTAACAATGAGATTGCATTTTTTGTCCCTAGGTATTTAGTAGGAAGTAGCTTTCTGTGGTCCAGTGACACTATCATGTTGTTGTTGATTAAGATGGAGAACACATCCCATATTATTAAAAGCCAGAATCTCAGACTTCAATCTGTCAACAGGTTTACTCCCCACCAACCACACTGCTGTTGCAAAGCACCTTGGGTGTTCCTAAACTTGCCTGCTGGTAACCCATTACCTAGATATACAGCAAGAAGGTACGCAAATGTTGATGCAATCAGGTTGTGAAAACATCTCCGGGGCCACCAGTCAAACCCCCTCTCTCCTCTCTCCCACCTTCTGTGCTTCTGTTAATCTCTTCCTCTCTCCTTCAATTATCACAATGTCACCACCACCACTGGGAACGTTTCCTTTTGGTGAATTAACAGCAAAAGAGCTTTGCAGCGGATAAGCTGGTGCTTCACTCTGTCATTGCCATAGTGGTGGCTTTCACGAAAAAGTTTGTGTACCTGCTTAAGTACTACAGGAATTAACATCTCGCTTCCAGGTAGAGTAATCAAGGGGGTGACGAGAGACAATTAATTAGGTCCATCTGTGTCACTGCTTCTACATAATTAATGGGCCTCATTACTGAACCACTAGTATGAGATGGTGCATGCTAACTCACTTGCTCATAGCACAATAACACTAAACAGAAGAATAAAATGTTTATTTGCTTGTTTCATTTGTACATTTGTTCATCATATTCCATATGTTAGCCTCCAGCTTAACCCTGGGTTTGCTGAGTGTTGACCTTGAAAGAAATGCCACCAAGGTAACATGAATGTAAATACATGTACTTTACAACATATATATATATAGTAAACATATACTTTACTTTTACTGTATTCTTGGAGTAGCCAAGTGAGACTGGAACATTACATGGCAAGAAAAATTTGAAATACCTCCTCAAGGCTATAGGCCTCTAATAATCAGTGAATTTGCAAATGACATGCATCTTTCCAGACTCATATCCTAATCAAGTCATCTTTCAGCTCAAATGGACACCTGTGCCAAATTAAAAAAAAAAAAAAATCAAAAAAAAAGGTTTTTCATAAGATATAGAGTTCACAAGTATAAGGTGGACGTGAAGTCACTGTAACGTTGGGCTTTTACCACTAAAATTAAATCAGTTCATCTTCGTATCCAAGTTTTGTGCCACATTTTTAAGAAATATCTTCAAGGCCTTCCTGAAATATCACATTCACAAAAACATGAAATCATCCAGCCACAATTATCGTCAGTGAGGATGCATAAAAATGTGCCATTCAAATCTGCCCTGATGGTTAAAGCAAGTGAAGAACAACAGCTTATAACATTTTTTATATATCCATATATGTATATGAACATATTTTCTTTTATCTTCTTAATATTTTTTTTCTTCCCTTTGTGTGATGAAATTAAAAAACACAAAGGTGTATTGGTCTCTGAATCATTCACCCTCCTCTTTGCTTAGCCAGTTGACATCTTAACCTTAGAGTAATATTTAAACCATGAAGCTACTCGAATGATGATATGGCATAGATGAATCTATAATATAAAGTTAATTGGTGTGAAAGTAAAAATTAGATTATGTTTTATGACCCCCTTGTGAAAATTACAAGTTTGATAATAATTGGCCATTTGCAGGTTGGTTATTGAACGTGGATTCTTTTTTTATTGTTTCAGTGCTGGAGGGAGATACAGCAAAGAGATTTTGCTGAGTTCTAAGTTACAGCAGAGCATATTCAGGAAACTATTGTTAACCTAGTTGGTTATAATAATTTTTTAATGTGGTTTACTTGTGTTAATTTACTGTTTTCTTGTATTCCTGTCTGGCACACGACACAGTACACAGTACATGACAAACAGGATATTGAGAAAACCTGTCATGGTCTCTAGCCTGTTGTCTGGTTCATTCCCATATATGGTCAATTTCCAGACTAATGAGTCTGATTACTAACGCATATAAGTAGGTCCACAAGTCCTGTTTATGTGTTCATTGCCAGACTGTCTGCCCTACAACCCAGTCACAACTGTGAGCTATGCATACATTTGACTTTGAGCTTGGACTGTGGACATTGGATCTTGGCTGTTTAATATTCTGGACTGTTTGGAGTATGACTTTACTCTGTATATTGAACCTGATACCTGCTCTGCCCTAACACTAAATGTTTTGCTTATTCGGTCTCTAACCCTGACCTGTTTATAACCTGTTATTCTGTAGGTTCTGACCTGTCTGTTCTGAACATTTCATTTCATGCTGAAGGTGATACAGTCATTGAAGACAGTTATTGGCGACTCAGAAATGTCAGCATTTCGAAAGAAAAGCATCATGGAAACAAAAACAAACGACAATTAGTGTTAATTGTGTCACTGAGTTTTAGCAAGGTTAAGGTATGGTTAATTTTAGCAAAATCATTGTCTGATTTACATTATAGGATGTTATCTGGATTACAATAATCAACATATAGCTAAGGTTGTAGAACAGTTGTCAAGGTTGTAGAAAATAATAATAGTGTTTTGACTTGGAAATGAACAAGTACAGTGTTTTGTCGACTATGTAACTATGATGTCCAATGTGGTAGCACATGGAGAACTTACCAAATTTCATGTGGAAATCAAACATTACCATAAATGACTGAATTTAAATAGTCAACCCATGGACTCATTTCCGCCAGTTTCCACCAATCAAAGACTGACTCTGTCTTACAATAGATGGCCACTAGATGCTGGTTAACAATAAAACGTAAGAATGGGCCATAATAAGCTGCTTGCATAAAGAACCTCTGGGTTTAGTTCTATGAGAGAACAGTCTCGTTATAATCTACCTTAAGTACTAGATTAACCTTAAAACACTTTCAGTTGTGATTCTCTTTATCCCTTTAACAGTGTACTGTTCAATAACTTTCTGAAATTGGCTCAATATCAGACTGCTGCTGTTCCTGTGAGCACCTTGTTTTCCTTCTCCTCATCCCTCCTTTCTCACTCAGCTAATGAAGGCCTTGTGGCCCACAGTTATTAAAATTATGCCCTTGCCTCTGATATTAATTGGGTCCATAATAAGGAATGCGTCAGATTCATTATTTAATTGCAAGGGCACATTTGGAATACAGTTTCTGAAATGTATTTTTAATGAAAAACACTACATCCTGACCTAATCATATCAACCTTATTCTATCTAATTAAGGATGCAAAAAAATCATTAGAGTTGCAAAATATTAGTTTCAGCTCTGTCAGGCTGCTCCTTTGCTCGCCCTCATGAATATGTTTTTTTTTTTTTTCCTGTCTATGATAAATAGTTAATGAGGGAAAAATGACAAAATTTGCATGTAGGCAAATTAGTCTGATAGGGATATGTCTTTGCTGAGTTAGGAAAGTGACCCTTTGCACAGGAGAAATTGTTCCAATAATTATAAAATAATGGCAAGGCCCATCTTATTTTGATGAAAAATTGCCTGCTTGAATAATGTAAAAATCGTAAAATGCAATAACTGTAAATTTTCATCATGCTGGAGTGTTAATGTCCTAGCATTTTATCAGTTTAATAACACCAAATTAGGGACAATATGAAGTGTGCTGTAATTGTTGCTGTGAAGGGAGATATGCAGTAATGCAAGGATGATTTAGGAATACCACCACAGCAAGAGGCCATCAGCAGCTAAATGAAGCATTTTCTTAATCACAAACTTTGAGGCTATAATTTCTTTCAAAATCTCTAAACATTGGGAGGCTCAATTTTCTCCTAATAAACAGGTCTATCACCAGCTCATTAGCTGTATTTTAGTCACCACAAGACAGGTGTAAAATAGAATGCACACATAATAGAACGCAGGGAAAAAGCTGCTGCAGTTTATAGCAAGTTACATTTTCTGATCTTGAGTTTAATATTAAATTGTAAGACAGAATGCTATTTTCAAATGCCAACAATGTAAACAATATTCGTCGTCTTTATCCTTTTCATGAGCTCAGTTTTTATGAGATTCTCAGCATCTCAACATGGCATGGCACAATTGTCTGTGGAAAACGGACCAACTGATTACACTCATAGATAGATGACTTAGAAGTGTGGATCCTGTATTTACTGACCGCAACCATGTATTTATTAGATGAACTACATGAGGGATGTTCTGACTCTAATAATGTTTGTAATGATTGTCTTCATTCAACAGTGGGTATATGCTGTCAGTGTGTGGACTAACTTACATATACAGGACAATTTGGGACGTCACAGACATCAGTGTTCCTTAGATTTACATATAAAAATGTTTTAACTCCATTTGACACATCAGATTAACTACCTACCTATTGATGCCCCTGCATTTGGGCCACTGCCCTTGTCTCTGCATGTTGCTGATGAACAGGTATAATGCTGAGTAATGTCACTAATGAAAACCTACAGTTTAATCACTGCATTTTATATAGACTGGTTTAACTCAACAAGTCAGATTTTCAGTCCCTATGCCAGATTTAACAGTGGCCGTAGAGATTACACTGCCCTTACTCACTATTGTGCCATCAAGTTATAGTTAAATGTGGGGTCATGCATGCAAACTTCCATGCTCAGACAGAAAGATGTTCCCACTAAGAGTGTGCCCAGTATAACATATGCACATGATCTCACTATGTGTTTTGATTGAGTCTTTCCTTAGTGAAATATCTTTGGAAACTAGTTTCTACAGACTAATCAGGCCTCTAGCTGAGTGTCTGTTTTGGTAATTATCTTGTACTAATTAGAACGAAGCTGAAGACCTCTGAGATGAATTCTGAGCTTTCTGAAATGTAACTAAAGAAAATGTAATCATATAAAATAAGCCAATTCTATACTCTTCTCAAACATACCTTTTTGTTATAGCAACTGAATTGAATATAGTAGTGAAGGACATCATGGCTGCCACTAAATACTTTTCACTATTACACTTATTCTACCACAGTCTTTTCTTTCAGTGTTGCACCATTGCAGGACAGAATTACAGATAACTGCTATTCCTCCTTTTTACACAACCAGTCTAACAGATTAGTATCAATGACCTTTTAGCTTATCCTGTCCTTAAGAAAACAGCTATTAGTCCAATTAATCACCAAGCGTTTTGGGGAGGAGGGCACTGGAGGAGAAGCTGCAGCCCAATAATGTGCTTACCTTGCGTCTTTCCCCATTAAAGCCTCTCCACTGCTCTGCTTTTTTGACAATATAGCTCAGCTCCTGATTAGACAGCTCCAGGTCTTCAGGCACAAAGTACACCCCTTCCTTGGCTGTCAGTCGCTGAAAGACGTCCAGCATACGACCATCATTGTGGAATCTAGAAAGCGTGGAGTGAGAAAAGAAGTGAGGTGGGGGAAATTGAAGCAGGAGTGACAACATACTAAATCATTGGCTCTTCCCTGTCAGGGTCACATAAGGTCAAATGTCACTGCAAAGGAAAACGTTCGTCTTCACCTTGTGTCCAACATGGTAACTACAAATAACTAGGTCTGTGGTATCTCTGTGTTAAAAAGCATCATGTCCTTTTTTTAACATCTTGGCTGTTTTTTATGAAGCAGGTCAAATCACCATGATCCCAACTTGCTGGAAACAAATATGAAACTGCTATTGATTACACAAAGCATAGTGGCAGTGCAGCACACTATAAAAGTCTAATACATCAATTCAAACACAATGAAAGAGCAAAAGGAATCAAACAAATTGGCCTGTGAGTGGGAAGCACTTTGTTAAGCTGACTGTAGCCATGTCTGTGCTTCACTGCGCGTCTGTGTGGTTGTGCATCTGTTAATGTGTGGGAGTCCAGTCCTGGGATGTTCTCCAGTGTTAATGCTGAGCTTCAAAGATGGCAGATGCAACAGACGTGCTGGTTGCAGATGTGTCTGGAGAGATTAGTCTGAGTCACAAGAAAACGTTCGGCACAGCAGAAGGCATATCGATTCATACTTCCAGATGAGCGCAGATCACCAAAGTGTTGTTTTTCTTTTACCACACAAGGGTGCATGCAGCCAACCCCTAAAAAGAACCACTATGTCTGTAAACAAATGCTTTGGCTGACCATCAAAACCAGCAGACCTTGTGCCCTTCCATAGAGATTCTAGCCAGTCAGAGGGTAATCAACTCTCAAATAAAACCAACATCAAGAAGACATGGATTTATACAAGGAGCTGGTACAGAGCTTTGAACTTAGCATCCTTCCCTATCGCTCTTGGGAGAGGGATGTTTGTAGAATCTTGACCTCAGACACAGGAATAGAATGCATTCATTTTAATCCTACACTTGAATTGTGCTTCTCATTCATTTATGCGACTTTTCTCTTGGAGGAATTTAACATCTTTGCATCTTTGTGCTTTAAATCAAGCTTATTTGATCTTATTGTTGGATCTGCCCTGAACGTAAACATGTATTTCTCATATGTGTATTTATGATAAGGCTCATATCTTCTTTTTCAATATGTAGGGGTCAACATAAGAATGTGAATTAACTCAACAGAACATTAATGACTACATGGCTAAAATGGATATTATTAGAACAATCTGTTTTTATATTCCAGGCAGTATTATATTTTCATCTGCTGTCATTTGACGATTCATGGTCCAACTGTGCAATGTTTTGTATCCCTGTATGTTAAAGCTTAATCATTGCAAATGCAATATATTGCTTGTTCAAAAAAAAGCACAGAACAAGTTTTCTTACTCATACAACTTATACCAATATGCATGAATTTGAAAAAATACATCAACCAATCAATGCAATTTTCCTGTGAAAAAGGTGGCTTTGAATCTTGGTGCCCACTCATTTCAATGTTATAACATATGACTATACAATATCTATACAAGTCAAAGCTGTATACTGAATACTCTTGCAACGCAAGTACGCACAAGCACAGGGAAGACAATGAAAACCACATTAGCAAGTACTTTTTTTACTACTGGATCTTGTAATCATTTGGACGTAACCACCATTAATGTGACAACACTTTTTTGGCGTTTATGAAGTTTCAAAGAAGACAGAGGTGTAAAATATATCACTAGTATGTATTTTTGAAGCCAGTGAATAAAGGCTACCTAAAATGTAATTAAAAGGGGATAACAGTCCATTCTATCTATACATATAGCCTGAGGCATTTTTTTAGAAATAGGTCACGCTCTGTGTCAGAGCCCCTTCCTTGCAGCCAATATGAAACTGTAACCCATAAAATTATCAGTCTCGCTTCAGCCTTGTGGCCTACATTCACTACAAACCCGTGTGGCGGTTGAGTGGCAGAAGTCATTATTCCCAGCTGCTGTTTTAATATTGTCCATTTAGCTGGAGCCTGATAAGCGTACCGCTTACTGAAATTAGATGGCAACTCTCCTTGGTCGCCTATCTCAAACTGATTAATTCAAGAAGGGTTTCCTTACATTTTGAGCCGTTAATGGAATTTGGTCTTTTATGAGGGTGGGAAAACACACCTTGGATGAATACAGAGTTACATTATTTAGTAATTTATGACCCACCCTTCTACTTTTTTTTAATTCTAAGCAGCAAAAAATCATGTATATTATTAAAGTGCAATCAACATCTTTTAAGGTAGACATTTAAAATAAGTGGTGTTGCAGTGCATGTTTAAACCTGCGCTCCTATGCTGCTGTATTGTGTCATTCTCCTGTAGTTTTAAACAGTAAAACTACAGTGAAACCTTGACTCAACAGTTTGTGGACACCTTTCTATAGGTTGTGAAACATTTACACTTGTATTGATGTATTATTAGTTTTGTTTGTTCCCACTAATCAGGAAGCTTCTATCAGTTATATGGGGGACCTTAAACAAAACTAGTTAAATTGGTGTGAGGTCCTAAAATCAAAATACAAACCTAGCATGTAAATGCTTCAGAATGACTGACCTCAATCTGCAAGACATGAGTGGAATACACGGGGAATTAAGATTTGTGTTCACCACCATGTGCACACAGTCCATTTCAGTATGTATGAAACCTGCAGTGATACCAACCATGCAAAACATTCAGCCTAATCGGATAATGTAAGGGGGGTTACATGTTCACGCTATATCAAAACACATCTAACTTTTGAATTAGAAACGCTTCAATTTTCCAACCAATTGCAAAGTATGGTATGTTCAAAAAGGCAACTGTGCGGTGCATGTGTGTATTTTTATTTTTGTGTCTGATAGTTCAGTGTCTGTGTAGATGTGTGAGGTTGGTGCAAAACTGCATGAGTAATTCCATGCGACTATGCAATCAAAATGGATTAGATCAACAATTGTTCTCGTTGTTTTTTGTGCTTTGCTGTGGACATACAGTAGGAGGGAAGGAAATGTCGGATAAGGTGGAGCGTGCAGGAGCCTGTGACTGTGTTATTCCTGAACAGGTGCTTGAGAATAGTAGGCTGGTGTGAGCCAGAGTGTTTCAGAGTAGGTTTTCCTCTGAACTGTCCCTACAGGCTTTGTCAGGAACATCACACACAAAGCTCAAGTCAGTAAACAGCAATATGATATAAAAGGACCCTTGTCTAAAACCTAGAACCTATTGTATTTATCGGAAAATAAATTCATGGCCATCACTATGTTTTACCTAAATGACATGGTAAGTCTCTATACTGGCATGCACTAATATGAAAGCTGGCTTTTGTCAGAGCTTCAATTTTTAAGCCAAATTAGGTGTTTTTACTTTTGCTCCAGACAAGCTTATAAAAGAAACATATGTGTTGTGCGCAGTACCACAAGGGCAGAGATATAACTCATCTTGGGTTTCAGAATAATGTTCTTTAGATGTTTAATGCAAGTAGTATGTTCAGGGATATAAAACTGAGTTAAGTTTGTTTTCTTGTCAATTAATCAAGGACTAAATTGCATGTATTGTATAAGCATTGTATTTTAATTAAAACTACATATGAACCTTTTATAATCAAGCGATCTGTAGCATGAGGCTCACAATTAATTCATCTGTCCTCATGTCAAATACTTAATAATGTGCCAAAGACATATATCCATGGCCAAAACCTGTGACATCTCAGAGATGTGCACACGATTCCCTTCGACTTGTCTTAATTTGTCTGTTTTATTTAGAAGTGGAGCTGCTCTCAGAAACCTTCAGAATGGAATACTTCATGAAAACACTATACCAGAATGAAATATGGTAGATGGAGCATCATGATTTGGGGCTCATTGCCTCAGGACCTGTGCTGCTTGCCATTCTGGGTAGTAGAATAGTCAAAATAACCAACAGTAATAATGTCAGAATGCTTGGTCACCACCTGAAACTCAGTAGAAGTTGGGTCATACAGCAGGACAATGATCTGCTGCCTCTCAACCCAGCTGAGATGCTGTGAGTTGACCTCAGGAGCTGTTGACATCAGACATCCTAAGAACAATATGGATGAGCTGAAGCTGCACTGTGAGGAAGAGAAATTCATACTGGATGTTGTGCAAGTCTAAGCCAAAGCTAACCGAATCACTTGCTTGAGGTTCTTGCTGCCAAAGGTGGTTGAACCAGTTATTACTTTTTCCACCATCATTTTGTATGTTTAATGGGTGTGTTCAATGTTCAATAAAACATAAAAGATCATGACTGTTTGCGTTTTATCAGCTTAGAAATTGTATTTGTTGATATTTCTAGCCTGGTGAAGATCAGATCACATTACGTGACAAATTATAAAGGCAGGAACTTCAAACTGTGCCATTACTTTTTCTCGCCTCAGCACCTCTGCATTGATGCCAGTATGTGTAATGCCAAGCTTAGACAGCAAGATACATTATGTATACATATCTCTACAAAATAAATATAAATAACTAAATACATACATACTGTAGCTTTAACATATTGCAACTAATCAACACTGTCTTGCAGCATTTATTGATTTTATTTTATTATTTAAATTAATATAATGTTGTTGTATTCTTGATAAATTTGGTGAAAAAAAATTTCAGCTTGCTCATGACGAGATTATCTTACCTGAGCAGGTATATTGAGAGGACAGTGATGGAGAGGAGGAAAAGGACTGCATAGAGGAAGATAGTGATGATCACCCCCGCTGCACCTGACTGGTCAGCCTGATAAAAGTGCCAGTAAAGCTTGGCTGCATCACCCACTGGCATGTCAGGACTATAGACGAGGCGCTGGGGACAGATATTAACAGGCTTAAATATATGTATTAGTGACTAGTATTACATATTTAGTCATTAGACTGCCTTTTAACTAGGATTTGATTTTGGTATCTCCTGTTAAATGACAGCACTGTCACAACTGTGAAGATTCCAAAGTAATTTCAGTCTTCCTCACTGACAAAACCCAACCCACAGCCAAAAAAAGACACCCATCTAACCTTGCCATTTTCTTTCTCACCCTCCCCCACCTCCCCTTTTTCTGTATTCTAAAGTCACTTTGCCAAGATAAAGTGAACTATTTAAAGTGTCCAAGTTATTTTTAAGTGACTTACCCCGAGGACGGCGTCCACTGCAAAGACTGCCAGGGGGTCGAGGACTGTCCACACTCCCTGAGCCATGATAAACTTTGACGTGAAGGAAGGGAGTGAGCCAAATATCTGTTGACAGCCCCATCTGATCAGAACCAGCAGGAACGTTACTGCGTTCAAGGTCATGGGACCCACCACCACCATCGCCAGCTCCTCCTGAGTGTGGAGCAAAGAACTCTGGTATATGAGGTCCACCGTGTGTGCGTGGAACTGGAATCTGGCAGGAGAGGAAATAGACGAGAATGATGTGAATGTGTGTAAATTGTGTGAATGTGTCATTGTGAGTGTAGTATATTTGTGTTTGTGATGCTTGATGCTTTACAGCTTCAGGGCAACTGGTTTCAGCAATTCACACATACTTGCTATATATACCATACATGCTAAATTATTATTGGCTGTTTACTAGTCTATGCTGGTGTTACTTGTAATGTGTATTAAAAGAATACATCATTAGCTTGATAGTTTATAGGTAGCGTTATCTGGTAAATAACATAGTAAAATAACAAATTTTTTACACAGCAATTACAGATTTGTCTTTTGTCTCTACTAGTCTTTACAAGCTTCTCACACCTGGATATGGGCAGTTTATTTCATTCTTCCTGACAGATCCTCTCAATCTCTATCAGATTGGATGGAAGGTGTCTCAGGTTTATCCACAGATGTTCTTTGGGATTTAAGTCTGAGTTTTGCCTGGGCCACTCAAGGACAGAGACTTTTTCTGAAGCCTCTCCAGTGTTGACTTGGCTGTATGCTTTGTTGTGTTAAAAGATGAACCTCAGCCACAGTCTCAGGTCATGATCACTCAGGGACTTCTCTGTCTTAGACTGAAATTATCTTTCCCCCCAATTCTGACCAGTTGCTGCATCCACAATGTGGTGAGACACCCTATAGTTTTATGTTGCAACTAGGTTTGCTTGGATGCTTGAATCAGAGCTCTAGTTCTGACAGCTAAAAAAGCAAAACTGGACAGGATACTTTCTGAAGTTACTTTATGCTAAAATACAGTAAAATACCTTAAAATATGGAAAAGATCAACCTGACAGACAAGTAGCAGTAGTAGCATCTGTGCTATTACATGACAATGCTTTTCAAGGCATCCTATGGCAAGTTAGACTCTCCATTTAATGCAAGCCTCATGAGTTTCTTAATCTTCCCATCAGTCACGAAAAGGTAGAGACATTGGTGGGAGAGAAGGTCCAGTTTTTGCTCATTAATTTCCATCTGATTTGCTCTGAGAGTCAAGCATCTTCCAGATTCTGTCCATTAATCTGACAGTAGAGGTCCATTGGTGTTCTATGTGAGGCAAAACTCACATCTTCAATCCTCTAAAAGCCTAGAACTAGCACGAGAGATTACCTATATAGATAACCGGTAGAGATGGAAGTTTAACATAATTTCTTATTTTTCCATGGCTTTTTATAGATCTGACTCAGTGCAGCAGGAAAGCCATTGCTAAAAAGATGTTGAATGTGAGTCAGCTGGAGCCCAACATTTTTGGAGCAAGGAAGGCATTGTATTTTTAAATGAATCACACTGGCTTCTGCTGTGGTAATAGCTTCCTGAGCAGAAAGCAACATACTGTCACAGATGTCAATTTAAAAAAAATAAATATAATTGACATATCAAATATATCTAACATGCCACAGGAAACTCAGCTACTTACACAACTACTGCAGAAAACTTCTGCTTGTACACTGATGCATCAACAGAATCTTTACTTAGAAAAGACAAAAACACAAAAGGAAACTACAGCTCACAGGTGACTGAAGCAACACTGGATCCAGACACTCCTGGGCACACTGCTCTCTGCTGATGTCTGAGGGTGGATTGGAGAGGAACAGAGACAGAAGTAGAGAGGAAGAAAAGAGAGAGTGAAACAGAAACAAGAAGGGAGGGAAGCCTGTCATCACACTAGCCTCACTGACTGTCACTTGGTCTCCTCTCTCACTGGGAACCACCAGCTCTGGCCATTGCATGGAGAGAGAAATGCTCGGAGGGAGAGCAGTGGATTCAGACATGTGGAAGTTGTCATCCAACGTTGACCCCCTCTGTTTTTGCATTTTTGTTTTTTTCACCTCCAATCCGTCCCCTCAGTCCATCCTATTTTAACACTCAGCTACTTTTTTTTTCTCTCTGCCTTCGTCTCTGACTTTCCATAATTTAATGTGTGATATTTGCTCCCCCATGTCATTGCAATAAAAACTTGCCTTCATGCATGTTTGCAGCCAGCTCTTTTTATTGTGATGAATTAAATCAGCACCATATGCCACTGAGATGTGATTTAAGCATTCTGTGGTATCTTATTGCTGTTTATTATCAATGCTGCGTACCAAATAATAACAATAAATTCCTTCCAAATAATGTAGCCTTTCGGGACTTAAAGCTGTGTGGTGAAATCAACAAACTCCCCCAGCAATGGTTTGTTAATATTGAGTCTTGTTAAAATGTTAATAGGAGAATTCCAAACAGATGATTTCGGCATATCCACTATGCATGTTTGCCAACACACATAGTGCACATCCCCATTCTCTCCTCTGCTTTTTACCCTCTTCACATCCTATTTCATTTCTGCAATTTGCATATATGTTTCAGTAATCTATGTATGTATCAGTCCTCCGTATAAAGGAATGCATGTCAGCGGAGATGCATGTGCCTATGTAGTTCTGCCCTTTCTGTGTGTATGTGTGTCCGTACTGTTTCCCCCCTTCATGAATGTGTGTGTGTGTGTGAAGGGCGATATCAAAGGAAGCAAACTCACTTGTTGACAGGAACTGCTATGGCCTGGAGGTAGAGCCACTGGCTGCAGTAATGCAGGTAGAGCCTCACAAACCACATCAAAGCCAGCAGCAGCATAATGAGGCCTAGCTGCCAAACGGAGTCACCC